>JAQMYF010000017.1:6662041-6675465 GCA_030014195.1 Neosilurus mollespiculum
GTGTGTGTGAGTGTGTGTGTGTGTGTGTGTGTGTGTGTGTGTGTGTGTGTGTGTGTGTGTGTGTGTGTGTGTGAGTGAGTGTAGGAGTTGGTACAAATTCAAGGACATTCTTGCTTGCTAAAACAGTGTTTTGATTATCATACCAGCCTTTCCCCTCTTTCTCTCTGCTCTAACATGCATATCAGGACATGCTGGGAAATCACTAGAATGTTTGTGCTACTGCAAGTGCTCAGAAAACCTTTTTTTTCCCAGTCAGTTCATCAGATTCATCTTTTGCTAAATTTCTCATACCTTGCTCCTTCTCTGATCATTAGTGGACATTGGGATTACAGTAGCACATGCATGGCAGTAGAATGAGCATAAATGAGATCTATTTCAAGACTTGGCTCAGAGTCTTAATCTCTGAGGTATGAGTCATTTCTTCATTCTTCACTAATACATGACAAAACAGATTGCTTTTATTCACTGAAACAATACAGGATTCATAGAGGTGCATATTAAATGAGTTGATATCATTTGCTCATGGTTTATTTAAATTTTGTGTTATACATTTTTCACTTAAAAATACTCAGTAAATTTAAAGGTGTAAAATAATACACCTAAAGAATTAAGTAAATGTAAGTCGAAAATTTAAGTTATTACTCATTCATCTCACTTATTTGTCAAACTGCTTAATCCTATTAGCGTCACAGCCGACACTAGGCAAAGACACACTCACACCTAAGGGCAATTTGGAACAGT
Organism: Neosilurus mollespiculum; assembly: GCA_030014195.1. Classification (NCBI taxonomy): domain Eukaryota; kingdom Metazoa; phylum Chordata; class Actinopteri; order Siluriformes; family Plotosidae; genus Neosilurus; species Neosilurus mollespiculum. The sequence continues at coordinate 6,662,783 of JAQMYF010000017.1, forward strand.
CAATTGTGAATGTGTTTGGACTTTGAGAGAAACCCGAAGTACCTAGAGGAAACCCGTGCAAGCAGGGGGAGGACATGCAAACTCCACACAGAAACGTCTGAGTCGAGTCCCGGGCTCGAACCCAGGACCTTTTTGGTGTGAGGCGGACATGCTAACCACTAAGCCACCGACCTGCTCAATTTTACTTTTTTCCTAAATCTTTTAATAGGAATATATGAGTCCACTTGCAAAACCTGCTAAATCAAGTTTTGTAAAAAAATAAATAAATAAATAGGTACGTGCTTTGATGAAATGTACTTTAATTGCACACTTAAATATAAGAGAAATTTAACCGTTGTATTTTAAGGCAGTTTAATTGGTATGATGATCTCAGTCACTTTAATGGTGTTATTAAATTAGTATAGCTTTTTATTACTGTGATGATTACTAAGCCTCTGAATTATTTTTAGAAATAGCACCATATAGCAAAATGAAAGCATTCTTGGCAGTACAATTAGATAATTATTCGGCCCTTAATTCATTTATGAACTTAAGTTTTATTCATTTAAGTCGCTAAAAAGCTCTAAACATAAGTGAACTCTAAAAATTTACACTTTGGGAAAGTCATGAGACGGTGAAAGCAACTTCCATGTGGCGTTTGTTTTACCAAAACCCAGCATTGCATCAAAGAATATTCTAATCAAAAACCAACAGCCTCAATATTTCTCCACCCAAGCATGAGTCTTGCTCACATGTATGAAGTTTGTCAATGTCTTGCACAGATGTGCCTCGTGGATGTTTGTTTCTTGCTTTCAATTCTTTTTTGGCCTTATGTTTATTGCTTAATCCAAAAACATATCAGTAAATATGGGGGGAGGAGGTTAGAAGAAGTACCAAATGCATGATTTATGTGAATAAAATCCACCTTAATGTCAACTGTGTGCACAAAGAGCAAAGAAAAAGACAAATGGGTTCTACCACTGGCAGTAGTGGAGAAGAGAAGAAGTGAGCGTTCCAGGTTTTCGCCGCTCCCAGCTTCGGGTTAAGAGAATTAAAATCTGTGCCTTGATTTACTACTTGCACTGTGTATTATTTAGTATACCACACCACAGTGCTGGAGAATATTATTTCCAGCATGACATTGTATTTGAGTAATTGGATGGAAGATGGAAGAAAAAGAAGAGAATCAGACTGGAACTTACAAACTCAGAAGGTCGGACTCCAGTGAGCGGCGCATACTCAACACGGTACTGCTGTACCTGGCCCGAGGCTGGCTCCCACCGGACGTTAAGGCTGTTGGGGGTAGGACGGTAAACCTGGATATTCCTGGGTGGGGTACGAGGAACTATGGGGTGGAACAACATAGGAAGCAAAATACACAGTTTGTTTTAGAGGCCACAAAGACACTCAAGCTAAGATAGGAATATTATTAATTAATCTTAATCAGAACTCTATATTAAAATATGTCTGTGTGCAAAATCATAGACAGATAGCTGCTGTTTTAATGATTTTATGGTTGGTTATTTTTAACCTAAATCTCAGAATGAAACCATCATCATGTCCCAAGGTAACATGGAGGAGTAATGTTTTAAACATAATTTATTTCAGTGTTTCAGGTGTTTCAGCATAAATTTATTCACCTTTGTGCATACATAGTTTCCCACTGCACAGGCAATGATTTTAATCTAAGCCTTTTGACGCATTCAACACAGATCTGTCAATAAATAGCATCACTTTATCAAAATTCTATACTTATACACATTAACTTAGGTATTGATATCATCATCATTCTGAGACTCCGTTTTTTAAATTATTGCCCATAAAATCATTAAAACAGAAGCTATTGGCCCATGGATTTGCACACAGAAAGAAATTAATCTAGAGATTTGAGTGAGCTTAACTTGTAACAAGTGCTGTCTTCTGCTTTAAAAAGGAACTTGAGTGATTCAGAGTAATGAAGCTAGGAAATAAATGCTGAGCTAAGTATTATATAGGTTGGATTTTATGGCATGCATGCAGGGAATGCACAAAGCTTGGGGTACTGTGGGGCTAAACACTGTACATGTCCTTAAAACTAAAGCAAATGTGGCTTTTGTTTTTGAGTTCAGCGCAAAACTCCAAGCGTGATCTTGTTATAAACAAATGTTGCTGTGTTGTCGCTTCCAATTTGAGATGTATCCACAAAAATCCAAAAAAAAGTTCCACAAAAGGCATTAATTGTCCATGCACCAGGGCATTGAGGACAAGTACAGTACTGTGAGCATTTGTTCCAAATGCACATACAGTATTATGCAATATAAATTGAGCGTGATAACGTCTGCTCAGATATTAATAGTACAACACAGGAGAACTTGGCAAACACTGACCTAATATATGATACATTAGGGGATCATGAACTGTTGTAAATCATTGGGGTGTAATTGTCACTGAGGGACTTGGGAAGACATAAATGGAAAGTTCCCTCTCACTGTTAGTGTTGTATAGAAGGGCGTTGGAGAGAACTGAAGAATTGGTTTAAATTCATGCTCCAGTGAAATTTGGGCTCTTCGATCAGTCTTCTCCAGACAGGGGATTTGCTGAGTAAGCATGACGTGCAGAGCTGAAATAAGGCCAATATGCTGAGCGTGAACAGACCAACCAGACTCATGGAAGACAGACAATATAATCTTTCCACAAACACAGTTTTCCCCCTTTGATGAAAAGCACAGATGTGGCTGGTGCACAGAGGGCCTAAATAATACCATTCCCTTATTATATATCATAGTAGTATATAAGAGTGATAAGGAATTTCTTTCAGTGCACTCACGTGTCTTTCCCTTCTCTGACTGGCGCAGGCCCTCTCCCTCGGGATACACCGGAGCCACAGTAACAGTGTAGAGTGTATCTGATAAAAGATTCCTCAACACTGTGTTGGTGGTTCCTCCTGATACTTGCTCCTGGCAATATATGGGTGCTTTCATTAATACACACTTTCAGAGTAAGAACATGTATAAATGATGATGGAGATAAAGTCTGATATAGATTTGTATGTGATAGATCTCAGACAGAAAGTAAGAGCTTATTTTATTATCTATTAATCAACCATTATAGTTAAGTATAGCAGTTATAGCACAGTGTCATTGTATAGGCATGGGCATTAAATTATAATGCAATACACACTGGCAGATAGGCAGCTACATTTATGCTTCGTCAACTTCGCAATCATTCCATGATAAGGGTAAACTTTAGGGTAGAATTGCTGTACCTGGAGGTAGCCAGATACTTTATTCAATACAAGGAACATAAACCCCAAATACCTTTCTGCTATTTTTTTACTAGGATTAAAAACGGTGTGCTTAACTCCTTCAAGGATATTGCAAAGGTAAGGCAAACAACCCTGTACACAATTATTTCAGCTGTTATTATTGCGCATAGTGCATCCTAGATGTACAGCATACAACCAATTCACACACGTCACCACAGGTTTGCTCATCAGCCATTCATTCATTACTGCATCTCTACTGCTTATCCGTCAAGACTGTACTGGAAGCTGGAGCTAATCCCGACTGATTTCGGGCAAGAGGCAGGACACCCTGATACAAGCTCCCGGTTTATTGTACTAAATTATCTAGTTCTAGCAAAAGTAGATGCCTAAATACAAGATTAAAAATTTAAAAAATTGCCTATTTTTATTCTTAGTTTAGTTGTGGCCAATTAACAACCATCAAGGAGTTCTTCCCTATCACAACAGCTACCCAACTAAAGAAGGCGAGGCAAGAAAGTGAGGCATTTGATGCCAACTGACCACATTTTTTCAAACTGCCTAACACAATTATATACATGAGCACACACATGACAGCAGCCACCCATGACTGGCAAGTATCTCTTGCGAATAGAGCAAATGCCCATTAGCTCTAGTGGACTCCTGGCCCTGCATGGCTGCATACACCAAATAAATGCTTGCACCTGCAAGCTCTCAGATGGTAGACGCCCGCCTTGTTGCTGCACCAATTGGGAGCCATCAATTAAAGGTTTTGTTTGCAAAATTGTGGATTCTTCTATAAAAATTCCAGTTTCCTTGCTACTTAACCCCAACAGAATCATCATACTTTACTAATCAAAGAATGCATTTAGCACTTTGTATTTTGTAGAAATGTTTGAAATGTTTCTGAGACCCTATTGTCTCTAATATAAGGTAAAGCGAATTAAGCAAAAAGAAGGCGCTAGTGATCTGTCTATGTACATATCTCACCATATCCTCAGCACCTCCCAAAGCAGGCACATAGAACAGTCGGTACTGGCGCACATTTCCTTCGGCGGGCTCCCAGCGAACTCTCAATGAGTTGGTGGTTGGGTCAGTCACCTGCAAGTTCTTCACACCACCCAAAGGTTCTTGACAATAAAAAATTATATTGTATAATCAAAAAGTTGGTTCAGAAGCAAAAGCTTTATATTTTCTTATAATGTCTGTGCCTTAGTGTGACATGTTTGAAAGGAATGTAACAGATACACACTTGTCTTTCCTCTCTCCGACTCTCTCTTCCCCTCCATATCGGAATACACTGGCACTACAGTCACTGTGTAATCCGTGTTTGGTTTTAGGTTCCTGAGAACTGTGTTGGTGGAAGCTCCAGATACCTGAGTCTGATGGGAAAGATGCAGAATTATTATTATCAAATAGCATTTCATGAGCCTGAGTCAGAGGTATTATTTATAACTTTAAAGTATATGCCTGCTGTTGCTACATACCATGCCTTCAGAACCTCCAGCAGTAGGCACATAAAGGACATTGTACTGACGGACGTCGCCATCAGCCGGGTCCCAACGCACCCTTAAAGAATTAACAGTGGGATCTGTCACCTGAAGGTTCTTCACTGCACCCTGTGGCTCTGTGTAAAACAGGACAACATCAGCTGTGATGCAACCCTGTACCCTGTAACACGGCAACAGGAAATCACTGGTAAACGCAATACAAAATAAGTAGACCTACTCGTCTTTCCATTCTCCGACTGACGTTTGCCTTCGATGTCTTTCTCATATATGGGCAACAGTGTGACCTTGTAGACAGTGTTGGCGTCTAAGTTACGCAGGACAGTGTTGGTAGTGGTGCCAGAAACTTGTTCCTGTTTACATGTTGAGGGGAAAATGTGAATTAATAGATAGGATTCAAGAGATAAGACATGTACATCGAATTTATTTATTTATTTATTCATGTTACCATTTTTTCCTCTGTTCCTGGTTGTGTTACATAGAAAATCTTGTAGTGGCGAGGATTTCCATCTGCATGGTCCCAGCGTACATTCAACGTGCTCGCAGTGGGATCGGTTACCTGCAGGTTCCGAACTCCACCCAGAGGTTCTGGTGAAATAAGCAAATTTATCTGATTACAAAAATACACATTTATCAGTAGCATTCATTCCTTTATTACTCTTTATTAAGAGTAATACTTTAACCTGGTCATGGTTTCAATGGATAAGGGAACCTGTTCTGAAAACACAAGATTCCTACAAGATCCCTACATCCTACCAGGTCACACTGCACGGTTATAGTCGGCAGTCCACTTTCCAACAAGTTTTTGGGAGATAGGATGAAACCGAAGCTCCCAGAGGAAACCCCACATAAAACATGTACAATGCTAGCAACATTTTGCTAAACAGGAACACTGGAGATGTGAGGAAGCTGCCCGAGCGCTGTGCTGCCCATTGATGCATTTCTGAATGCAAAACTGAAACTCGTCCTGGCACTGTTAGTCTTGTTAGTCCTATCATATTACCTACAGTGCTAAGCCAAAACGAAAACAAAACAAAAAACGCACATGCTAATATTTTGTTCGACCACCTTTAGCTTTGATTATAGTGTGTAATCACCATGCCATTGTTTCAACAAATTTAAGATACATGACATTTATTTCCATCCAGAGTTGGGTTTATTTTTTTCACTGATATCTTGAATTGATGATGATGGGAAAATTGAACCACTCCATAAAGTCTTCTCCAGCACATACCAAACACTTTAAACAGTGCTAAGGTCAGGACTCTGTGGTGCTGGTTCATGAGTGGAAATGATTTCTCATACTTCCTGACTCACTCTTTCACTGTTCAAGTCCAAATTCTTTATCCGTAACATCAGAGAAATAAAAGTTCATTAATGGGATAACCTGGTCATTCAGTACATTCAGGTTTCAGCTGACTTCATTTTATTGCCACATAATGTTGCTGTGCCTCGCCCTGACCAATTAAAGCAACAATGCCATAGTGATTATGCGCTGCAATCAAGGCTAAAGGCGCTCCAACAAAATATTAGAATGAGCGGCAATTTTTTTTTCTTTTGGCCAGGCAGTGTATATTTAGAGAAAGTCTGCATGTTACAACTCTCTAAACGCAGCCTAAGCTGTACACACCAGCCAACAATTCTAACGGATTTGATTTGTCATAGAAAATTACCTTGTAATTATTTTGTTCCAGTTTTATAGGCCCATAAATTAACTCTTAATGCAACAGAAGTCTTGTCAACTAAAAATGTTTATTTTGTGCTGCTTGTTTCCAGCAGTGGAAATAAGTTAATATATCTAATTACCAATCTAACACTTACTTGTCTTTCCGTTTTCTGACAAGGGTTTCCCTTCCATCTCATGGTAAACAGGTACAAGAGTAACCGTGTACACTGTGTCAGGTTCCAGATTCTTCAGAATGGTGGAGGTGATGCTCCCAGGGACTTGTTCCTGTTCACATATATGCATTACTAATATTTAAGTGTCGTTTAAGTGGCATCCAACTTTTTGAGTTCAGGCTCGACCGAAATTCAAAATACTCACTCACCCACTCACTTATTTGCTGAACTACTTAATCCTACTACCGTATTCTAGGGTCACAGAGAGGCTGGAGTCCATCTCAGCCAATACTGGGCGAAGGTGGGGCACACCCTGAACAGCCGCGCGCACACAATTGTTCATACTCACACTCACACCTTGGGGCAATTTGGAACAGCCAATTAACACTACTGTGCATGTCTTCAGACTGTAGGGAGAAACCGGAGTACCCAGATGAAACCCTTGCAAGCACGGGGAGAACATGCAAGCTCCACACAGGGACGCCCAAGCCCGGGACTCAAACCTTCTGTTGTGAGGTGGACGTGGTAACCACTAGACCACCTTGCCACCTTAAATTCAAAATATAAGGTGTTATATTATAAAATATCATGTCTCACCACATCCTGTTCTCCACCAGCTTCAGGAGCATAAATGACAATGTACTCCCTGACGCTGCCCTCAGCCGGGTCCCAACGAACATTAAGTGTGTTTATAGTTGGATCAGTAACCTGCAGGTTCTCCACAGTACCCAGGGGTTCTGAGAACAACAATGGAATTGAACTTTGTAGTGATTTTCTTCATTCCCATCCAATGATTGATGTGAAATGTATTTAATAGATTATTTGACTTTCCTTTTTGGACGTTCCCATTATTACTTACTTGTCCTGCCCTTCTCGGAGAGCTGTGGTCCATCCCCTTCAGCATAAACAGGCACCACGGTGACGGTGTATAGTGTGTCGGGTTTAAGATTTTTCATCACATAAGTAGTGGTGCTTTCAGATACTTGCTCCTGTAAAGTAGATCAGGAGACATTTTACTGAGCTGAACTGCCAAAGGTGGAAATGGAAAAAGCTTACCATTCAGCGTGTTCTGGTAATAATGTAGTATTTCAGTTGATCTCTCTCTCTCTCTCTCTCTCTCTCTCTCTCTCTCTCTCTCTCACTCTCTCTTTCTCCTTAGGAATTCTAACTCAAACCTCATGACATATTCCTGTCAATTTCGAATAGGTACTTCAAATTTCTCAGAGATCCATTACCGAATGCTGAGTAATAACAATTTAATAATAAATTACATTTTGAGATAATATACTTCACTCACTTGTTGTTGTTTTTTTTTTTCTTCTAGCGATCCTGAATATTGCCAAGCAAAATATGCATGTCAAGGCTCCATTTCCAAACGACAAGCGAAACAGATTTAATAATAAATTCACTTTTCAAAGATGTGTGTTCTCTCATTGATTTGCTTTTAGTGATCCTGAAAACTAGCATGTCAAACGATATACCAAATCTCAAATTGCGGATTTAAAACCTTGGTGACATTTTCATCTGTCTACGTGAAAATCCCATTTGGAACACGACAAGGATTAGCTTTTTCAGTCATCAGGGCCTATGCCAGGCACTTACACTACATTACACATCTCAGAAAATCTTTACCTGTTATCAAGTGTGCCATCAACACTGTTTTGATGAAGGCGTTGTTATGCAAAAAAATAAAAAATAAATATTGAGGCAAGAGAGGTAGAATTGTACCACAAGCTCGGGGCCTCCATCTGTTGGACTATAGATGACTTTGTAGCCTTGAACATTCCCATCAGCAGCATCCCAGGTAGCTGTCAGCGTGGTGAATGTGGCATCAGAGATACGAAGTCCCCTGACACCACCAAGAGGCACTAAAATAAGACAGTGTTTCATCAAGACAAGGGACAATGACAAAATAAATCAAAAACTGTTCCATCACTCAATACTCACAGGTCTTTCCATTGTCAGACTGGCGCAGACCCTCGGTAGCCGGATAAACTGGTAGAACTGAGACAGTGTAAACAGTGTCTGGCTGAAGATTCCTTAGTACAATGTTGGTTGTGCCCTGGGGAACTTGTTCCTGTTCAAAACACAAATGTAGACATTTTAGTTTGTCCTTATGTTACTGCAGAACTCTCTCCTTATGGTGGCACAGTGTCTAGTGGTTAGCATGTCTGCCTTAAACCAAGAAGGTACAAGGTTTTAGCCATGTATCCGGTGAGGGCATTTGCATGCTCTCCTGTGCTTACGTGGGTTCCCTTCAGGTACTCCAGTTTCCTCCCACAATCAAAAGATGTTAGGCATGGATATTCTCAATTGAGTGTGAATGGTTGTGTGTGTTGGCAAATTGATAATTGAATGGTTCAGTTAAACTGTTAAACTCTATCTGCCTGTTTGGGCCAAACATCTGGAACATATTTATTTATTTATTTATTTTCTTTCTTGTAAGATGAACCCAAGAGAAACTCAATAAACTAAATAAGACACATGAAGAAATATGTATTCAAAAAACAAAACCAAGAACAGAACGAGTTACAACGAGCCCCACCATATCTTCAGTGCCTCCAGTTGCAGCGACATAGAAGATCTTGTACTGGCGTACTGCCCCATCAGCAGGTTCCCACTTCACATTGAGAGAGGTCATGGTAGGGTCAGTGACCCTCAAATTCTTTACTCCACCCAGGGCCCCTGCAGGAAAGAACTATGTTCATTTTTGTTTTACAATTTTGCTGTGGGATATCTATCACCTTCTGACAAAGAAAGCACAAATGAGACCTCTGTACTATTAATCAAAAAGACTGCAATACAGATCAATTGAATAAATAAATAAATAAATGGTTTAACACCACTAACAGTAAAACTTACTTGTCCTTCCATTTTCTGACATTCTGATACCATCACCTTCGGCATATACTGGATACACGGTCACGGTGTACAGAGTGTCTGGCTGCAGTCCTCTCAGAATGGTGGTGGTAGTGGTACCTGATACCTGCTCCTGTTCATTGTCATTGTCATGTACACATAATTTTAATAAAATATCCAAGCCAAAATTTATACTTTATTTATTTCTTGATTTATTGTATGCGAAATCAGACATTCTCGTTAACAGCGAGCTGTTCAGTCCTACCATGGTTTCAGCTCCACCGGCTGCAGGAGCATATACGACTTTGTACTCCTTTACTTTTCCTTCAGCCGGCTCCCAGCGTGCATTCAAAGAAGTCATGGTAGGATTCAGGACCTGGAGGTTTCGCACTCCACCTAATGGTTCTGGAAGACACATACACATACTTTGATGAGCCTTAACTTAACTTATTGTTAAAGATCAGATATTATATATATCAGATATATTTTCAGAGCTTTATTTTTCATTTCAGACACCAGTGGAGCACCAAAGAATGATTCCTAATTCAAAAAACTACACAGTTCTTCAGAAAGCTGCTTCCCCACTTCCCCTGTGCATTCTGGACAGCCTGTTTGGATTCCTCATCCCATTTATGGTCTTTCTGATTTCTGTGCCTACTCTGTTCTGATTGGTCACCTTTCTGAAGTGGGTCGCCTTTTCTTTCACTGCACTGGGAGGCAGACCAGGATGAGAAGAGATACTGTACCACTGTGACTTGTGGGCGGAGAATGCCCAGCTAATAAGAAGGCCAAGCACAGCATGACGCACTAGTGTGCACAGAAAAAAAAATTGGGGAAAACCTTGTGTTTACAGCCAGCTCAAAAAGCCCAGAGGAAAAACTGAAACATGCGCTAATCTCTTTATTTGACATTCAAGCGTTGTCTAACACAGCTATCCAACACTGTAACAACATTTATAGGTTCATTTATAAGACCACAAAATGTCCACTTACATCTTACAAACACCTCGGGTAGGTTCTTGAAGAAAGAAAAAAACAACGTACTTGTCTTTCCTTGGCCAGAAATGTCTTTGGGCTCTCCAGTACGGTATACTGCTGCTACAGTGATGGAATACGGTGTGTCAGGAGTCAGCTTCTGAAGAATAACACTGTTCTTCTTTCCTCCAACCTGGGTCTGTTTGGAAATCGATGTCAACAGTCAGTTGCTGTTTGCTTTGGACAAATTATTGGAACTCCCTTTTATTTCTGTTCAGAAACTATGTCATCAAAGTAACCACTGGCTGACACGTTGAACATCGTCTTAGCATTGTATTGTTATACCCCACAAAATAAACCCGTACACAAAGATTTGAACTAAGAGTCGTTTTAGAAGCAACACTGCTGTGTGAAAGCTGGTCTAAGGTTCCGGTCCAATAGCACTTCAAGCCAACGGTAACATTTATCATGTAAATGCTAATCAAATGAGTTGGAAACAAAAGGACAGCGCATGCCTTTTTTGAATTCGGAGTATTTCTGGGATTATGTGTTTTGGAAATTTGGACTTCGTATACTCAAATAACCTTAAACTGAAATGACAGTTTAAGAAACATATAAATTAGTATTCGACCATATGTGCTAGAACCACATGAGGTCTTTGGCCTGCTGACAAAAGTATATTCTCATGATTTTCCGCTACGGTGCTTTGCCAAGCTTTTTGCTGCAGTTCTTGTTCATTTTGAGACATTTCACTGGATGTAATAATTGTATCTAAATTAGAACACTTATTTTGCTGATCTAAAATGTTCCACTGCTTTTTCCTGATGAACCCTTCAGATGGCTTAGTAATGTGTTTTGGGTCATTGTCTTGTTGCATAGCACTACACGGACTGTTGAGTCTGGAGGCAATGAATTGGTGCATCATTCGGTTATCTACATGTTAAAAAGTTTAAACCAGATCCAAAGTTTAATTCATATGGCGAGGATTAGCGGGTTAGCATTTTATACTAGCCAGTGATAATATATCAAAATCTCTGCGTGTAATGTAGTAGGGGTGGTATCATTTATTTTTGTTTAATTCTTATGTATTTATCTTAAGCAAAACAAATTGTAATCAAATATAAAAGTTGCAGGATTATCCATGTATATGTTATAATTGAAGGTATCAATCAGACATTACATTCGTTCATTCATTCATTTGTTCATTTGCTGAACATTTAGTCCTATTGGGGTCACAGGGCAGCTGACTGTGAGTGAAGGCGAGGTACACAATGAGCAGCTTTCTGTGAGGTAAATGTGCTGCTACTACACCGCCGTGCCACCCCAGACATAACAATTATTACAAAACAATGGGTTTATTCAATAATATATTTTAGCTTAACAAAATCCTTTTTTTGTTAGTATGACATGCCACTACTTTAGGATATATTGTTGCAATCTGCCAAAACTCATCTTTGAATGCAAACTTATTTCTTCACATGTGCAACATTATTCGTGCAAAAACATGTAAAATTTCAAAGTCTACTCCTTTAATGATATCAGTTGGTGAACAAAGCCTGGTGCTGTAAAGATCATGTGCTCACATGTGCGGTGTGTGTAGTGTAAGTAAGCCCTGAGGCAGTGACATCATCTAAATATTAATGTGTAAGAAAAGACAAATAGCCCAAAGATTCATTCCTCTCATTGTAAAGCTGACATCATTGCTATTTCTTAAATAACGAGTTAGAAACTTCTCCAGCTGTTCTCAGACATAGTGGGACATGTTTATATTTTTCAACATGGGGGATTTTCTTGGTATTTACGATCTTATTTAACCCTGTGCTCAGTTTTCCAGGCTAGCCCTTGAGGACTCCCATGCTGGCCAGGGTTTGTTGAAAAAGTTGAAGGTGCTACAAAGTCATTAAGACGTCAAACATAGAAACTCTGAGCTTGAATGTGAAAACAAAGCACTTGCCTTCCCATATCTAATGTCTTGGAGAGTTACCAGAAAAAAAAGAATAAATTCCAAACTCTGCAACTTTTGGAGAACTAGGAGGAAAATCTCTTTTACGACCAAACTGAAATGTTTGGATTAGCATGTCTGGTCCTACTTCTTAAACGAGGTTAAAAAGAAGATTGAGACCATAGAGTTCATGTACATGTGTATGTTTTGTTAAATTGTATTGGAACAGGGGCAGTGGTGGCCTGGTGGTAGGGTGCTGGATTGCTGATCCCAAGGTCGGGGGTTCAAGCCCTACTATCAGCGGGTTGTCACTGCTGTCCCCCCAGTGCAGCTAACTGGGT
>JAQMYF010000017.1:6690235-6724521 GCA_030014195.1 Neosilurus mollespiculum
TATAGCTGCCCTGCGATGGGTGTACACTGCCCTCGCCCAGAGTCGGCTGAGATGGGCGCCAGCCTCCCCAAGACCATAATTAAGATTAAGCGGTTCAAAAATTGAATGAATGAATATATATAGCTGTAGTTCTGATGGTATGGTGCATGTTTTTTGCCTTAGCAATATATACTGTATATACAATTAAAATTAAATCAGTAAATAAATAAACCAATAAAAATATAAAAGCAGTTTTGTTTGTAATGATTCTGAGTACAGGAATCAGCTCTCCAGCTAAATGTAGCCTGAAATGAAGCTTTAGATCAGAGCCTGATAAAGGTTTATTGTGTCTCAGCTACACTGAAGAAAGAATATTTGCTCAGGGTCAGGCTCTAATCTCAGCTCTCACTGGATAAGCATAACATATTCCGAGCTTCACGCTGCTCTGGGGCAACACCGCACAAGTCTCACACTCTCTTTTTCTCTATTGGCTGCAAAACCCTCTTTAACTGGAAGCAGTGTTTCTTGACCATGAGGGCTTTTCAGAAGCAGCTTAATAATACTCTGTGAAAGAGAAGGAGGTGGTAGACTCAGATGCGACATTTCATGGGCCTGTTTTTTTGTTGTTGTACAGGTAAGAAAATCTTGTTATACGTAATGAAACCCTGCAGATACTGAAACTCTGGCAAGGGAAAATAGCAAAGGAATAAAACCATTGCTCAGTGTATCAGTCATTGTGTGATCATCAGATCAGCACACAGGGATATGAGGAATCAGTTTGTACTGTAGTGCTATTAAATTCTCAATTCTTATTGGTCAGATGGTGTAGATTATTTTTTGGTAACAGTATGACTCGAGCAGTTTTCGGACTTTTCTATAGTAATGGCTATTTCAGAAAGACAAATTTACTATGAATAACATTCCACATAAACCTTTCATTATTTAATGGGGATGTTTCTTGTGAGGAGACATACAAGTATTTAGCATTTTTAAAGGAGTCTCCAGTGCTAGCTTTGCTAAGGTAAAACTGTATCTTAGAGTTTTCTGAGAGAGAAGTGGGCAGCATGGTAGAGTAGTCATTAGCATGTCTGCCTCACAGCGAGAAGGTCCTGGGTTCAAGTCCCGGCCTTGGTCATTTTTCTGTGGAGTTTGCATGTTCTATCCAAGCATGCATGGGCTTCCTCCGGGTAATCCGGTCTCCTCCCACATTCCAAAAACATACACATTAGGCTAATTGGCTGTTCCACATTGCCTGTAGGTGTGTGTGAGTGTGAATGGCTGTGTATGTGTTGGCCCTGCGATGGTCTGGCAAGTTGTTCAGAATGTACCGTGCTTTCACCCAGTGTAAGTTGAGATAGGCTCCTGCCTCCCCATGGCCCTAATATGAGTGAGTGGTTCGACAGATGAATGAGAGTGAAAGTGATGAGTGATACAGAAGCATCTTAAAGACGGAGGGCTCTGAGCAAGATTTTTTGTTATTTTAAAGAACATTAGTGATAAGAAGAATTTCTTCCACAAACGTTCCAAAACATTAAAAGTTATGTTTTATTCCCCTCTGAATTTTTGATAGCGTATACTGTGATATTCTTTTAAGAGTGTATATCGAAAGCGTGTGCACTTGTGTATCTGTTTACGTGTATTGAAGTTTTACCAGGAGGGTCCATGGGTGGGGCTTCAGGTGGATCAATAAGTGTTGTTTTCTCCTCTCCAGCCAAAGGTAAACTCTGTCCTCCATCAAACATTCCAAACACAGCCACTGAGTACTTAGTTCCTGCTCTGCGGATAAACCCGGACAACAAACTTTTAGCAAAAATGATGAGTGTAAGAGTGGAAATGAAAAGTTATCTGTATTTTCCTTCCTACCTGAGCTCCTCTAAGACGACTGTGTTGTCATATGGTCCCACAAGCATCTCTTCGAGATTCACTTCATTACCACTTGGATGAAATGTGACTTTATAGCCACGTACATCACCCGGCGCTGGGTCCCAAGTCACCCGGAAACTCGTTTTGGTCGGTTCAGAGGTCTGCAGGTTTCTTGGCGCTTTATAAGGTGACACTGTATGAAAAACAGACCGATACAGATAGCTATTTTAGCTTATGATGATAAAGTTATAAATGTACACCAGTAACAGAGGAGGAGATACACCAAGCATTTTAACTTCTCTTTAAACAACACTCATTAATAGTAATTAGCGTTATTAATAACCAAAACACCAGTAAGTACTAATATAATCTTTACCCGTTTTCATCCCCTTTATTTATTATTCACATTTCCACCTGTGGGTCTTTAGGAGTTCCCAGATCATGGGGAATACTTTTTGGTTTCTTTTCTATAAATATTACCAAACATGAGGGCACCTATGACTAGCACCATACTGATGTTTGCTGCCTCAAGTTCATGAGTATGTAACTCATTTCATTCATCCATTCATTCATTTTCTGAACCACTTAATCCTAATTAGGGTCGCGGGGAGACTGGCGCCCATCTCAGCCGACTCTGGGCGAGGGCAGAGTACACCCTGGACAGCTCACCAGGCCATCGCAGAGCAGAAACATTCTGTCGGCTATGCAGACTACTCTTTACGAAAGTCAGCAATGGTTCTTTTACATGCCTCTCACCACAGACAGTGATAGACATGGCCGGCCTTTGATAACCCAGTTAGCTGCACTGGGGGGAGTATGTAACTGGTTTATTTAAAAAGTAATTAATGGTCAGATATTATACTCCTTTTCAGACCTGTATTTTTCATTTCGGACACCAGTGGAGCACCAACTCCTAATCCACATGGTGAAAGGCCTGTTTGGCTTCCTCCTCCCATTTATGGTCTTTCCGCTCTCTGTGGCTACTCTGTTTTGATCGGTTGCCTGAAAACTCCATGGTCAGGGAGGCAGTAGTGGGAGGCAGAGCAGGATGGGCGGAGATAACACTATCCATGGTGGGCGGTGGGGGAAGGCAAGCTGATCAGAAGGCCGAGCAAGCCAAGGTGCACCAGTGTGACCAACATCCCCAACCCCCCCCCAAAAAAAACCCAAAAAGCAGCAAAACTCCTATGTTTACAAAAAGCTTATGTGCTAACCTCATTATCTGACACTCTGACATCATGTAACACAGCTATTCATCACTGAAACTAAAAAATGTATCGATTCAATCATATCACCAGATTCACTGTGACTGAATTCTAGTGAACAGTCAAAAGAAGAAAAATAGAATAATCTAGTTTTGGATTGGTTTCAGATAAAAAAATAACATCTGGTTTGGAAAAGCACAACTTTGTACTGTGAAAATAATCATACTTCACTAAGACAACATGGAAATGTTATATCTATCTTGCAAATATTATTCTGTGTACAGAGCCAAATTTATGAAAAATAAAGGAGTGAATATTAGGTGCCTTGATGTTATAATAACAGTAATATGGGATATTGGGTTGGGTGTAAAAATCGGTCTCACAATGATTTTACTATGCAGTAAAGAGATATTAACTCTTAGTTCAAAACTACAATGCACAAAAATACTAATGGGAGTAGTTAAGCTCCTATTTACATTAGAACTCTCTCTCTCTCTCTCTCTCTCTTTCTCTCTCTCTCTCTCTCTCTCTCTCTCTCTCTCTCTTACACACACTAACATATATACACCCACACACACACACACACACACACACACACACACACACACACACACACACACCTACATACACAAACACTCACACCCCCCACCCCATGTGACTCATGGGCTTTGAATTATGGGCCAACGTACGTGTAGTTCCTACTCCTTGCCTTGCTTTGCCTTCTCCGCGCCTGTAAATAGGATGTACGGTGATGTCATATGTGGTCATGGGCTGCAGTTTCTTCAGCACGGCGGATGTCATGTTGTTAGCCACTTTCATACTGAGCTGTCTACCTCCAGATTGAGGCACATATGTCACTCTGTAGTTCAGCACACGGCCTGGAGCTGGCTGCCATCTCACTCTCATTGACTTTTCTGTCTCATCAGACACTGTCAGTGTCTTAGCAGTAGCGGAAGCTGGAGAGAAAAACAACTGGATTACAATCCAGTAGCTGAAGTGTTTGAGCACATGTCTAAATCATCAGACACATTACAGTGTGTTACAAAGTCAGAAACCACCAAAGCAAGTTTGCACAGTGCTAATCTGGAACTTATGAGCTTTCCTTCCTTATGAACTTACATCTGGAATAAATAGAAAGACTCCTGCTACTGTATATGGCAGTCACAAGTTCAGAGTGGACATTTGGTCCTCAGAAGAAATACTCTCATTAACTCATTTGTCACACCACTTAATCCTACGATTACACACATATTTCACACACATCCAGACCTAGGGGCAATTTGGAACCGCCAAGTAGCCTAATGTGCATGCCTTTGGACTGTGGGAGGAAACCAGAGTTCGCAGAAGAAACCCATGCAAGCACAGGGAGAACATGCCAACTCCACACAGAGACGGCTGAGCCTAGAACTTGAAACCCAGGACTTTCTTGCTGTGAGGTAGACATGTTAACCACTAACAAGAAAGAAATAAAGAAAAAAACTATGTTATTAATACTATTAATTTATAATAATAATAATAATAATAATAATAATAATAATAATAATAATAATAATAATAATAATAATAATAATGGTAATAATAACAACAATAATAATATACTGCCTTTCTACCAGCAGTACCTTGTCACTCTGGAAAAAGAAGGTGAGGGAAAAGGAGTTTTTCTTTTTTGAGCAGTGGAAAATCTGGTCTTTGAAACAGTAGATGGAAGTGCAGAGACTGACTTCGGAAGAAATTCATCATTTCTGCTTTGGTTTGCTACATTTTCACTTTTGTATTATGTAGATCTCAGTTCAGCTCTCCAGATATAGTCCAGAGACAACCAATGAATTAAACTCAGATTCAATTTTACAATAACAATCAACCAAACATGTTTCCTATTAAGAAATTGTCTAGGGATGGCTGATGAACTAAACCCATAAAACACACAGCAACACTCCTTCAACTACACATTGCTCCTGATAAAACATTAAAAAAATAAAATATGCAAAAGATTTCAGTTCCTCCAAACTATTCTCTCTGTGTGTCTGAAGCAGCTTGTGACTGTCATTTCCTGTTTAGCAGAGCCAAAGACTATCTGTTAATTTTTTTTTTGCTTACTTTCTTCCAAATCCTTCTTGTTTCCAAGAAATGACTGCTTCCAAGAATTTTACTAGGAACAATTTTACGAATGGAAAGAATTGTGGCAATCCAAAGTGCTGATTGACCTGAGTGATCCTTTTTCACCCATAACCAGAGAACGAGTTCAACTTAAACTGCACGTATGGTGCAGGGACTCCTGCTGATACAAAACTACAAAAAAGAAAAAGAATCTGTCTCTCAGCTCTGCATTATTAGATGCCTCACATAGGCAAGTTTCCTTTGCTCCATTGACTTTCCCTCCATTGACATCCATGTGTAGACAGAGAAGGCGTACGGTCTTTAACTAAGCGTGTCCGAAGCCTGTTAGAGCCCGTCTCCGACATACGGCCCAAATTAGAGCCGGCAGTGCACAGATGCATGGTTTTAAAATGCTTTCACTCCATTGCCATGATGTTATCTCCCCAGCCCTTACCCCTTCTCTCACAACCATCGTCTCACTTTTTCCACTGAGGAACAGCCAAGGAGACTCCAAACCCCCATTTATATTACCGAATCCTGCTACTTCTGCATGGTCTCAGCAAAAAAGAATTTGTCTGACTAACCACGAAACCCCGATCAAAATATGACTTATCAGACCATGGGGTCAGGCTTTACTGAGCTGTAAATGAATGTGGTTTTAGCAGCAAAGACTACCACAAAAAAGTCTCAAGAGCTATCATGGTGACTATCCTAAATCGATTGCAAGGGGTTTTTGGTTACACTGTCATTGCCTTGGTACAGTCTGGTTTTGAGGTTCAAAAAGCCAATGTTCATCAAAAGGAGTAAACAGAAAGTGAATATGTTCAAAAACATTCTCAAATAGTTTGTAGATTCATAGTGAACAATGACAATGAACTTTATGAATTATACAGCAAGTCTGCCTTTACTCAAACCAGCTCTTAGAGGGAGATTATCATTGTTCCATTATACATCACTTCTGGTCAATTATGTGTCATTTTAAGCCCATAATATATCTGACATCTTGGGAATGACCACAGTTGCTGTGTTTTCACCATTCACAAATAATGTTTTTTGGGGAAAGGAAAATACTTCTGCTTCCAGTCATAATAATTTTATTGCAATATTTGAAGCCACTGATGGCAGGACGGTGACATAGTGGTTAGCACATCCACCTCACAGCAAGAAAGTCTTGGGTTTAAGTCCTGGGCTCAGCTAGGGTGTTTCTGTTTTGAGTGTGCATGTTCATTCTGTGTTTCGGTGGATTTCCTCCGGGTACTCTTGTTTCCTCCCACAGTGCAAAGACATGCACATTAGGCTAAGTGGCTGTTCCAGATTTACCCTAGGTGTGGATGTGAGTGTGAATGGTGGTGTATTTTGTTGGCCCTGTGATTGACTAGCGAGTTATTCAGGGTGTACCCAGCCTTCGCCCAGTGTAGGATCCAGCCCCGCCATGACCCCAGTAGAATTAAGCAAATTGCCTGATAAATGAATGAATAAATGAATCCACTGGCACAGCTAAAGTGGAGTATGTTTACTAATGTAAAGACTAACTGTCATCTTTTGTAGACAAGTAGAAGTAAATCAGTGGGTAAAATTAACTAGTTAACATGAACGCTACCTCATAATTTGGTATAATGTAACTCATTCATTCATATAGGCAGAAATACATGACATTGGCATGGTGACATTAAAGGATATCAGGATTTTTTTATGATTTCTCTTTTGGTTAAACTTCTACACAAAAAGAGGGACCTTTAAAGAAAAAACTAATATAACATACCATCAGTGGTCTCTTCTCCCACCAGAGGCTCTCCTTCTCCCAGGCTGTAGGAGGCAAAAACGGACACTCGATATCTTGTTTCGGGGCTTAGACCCTCCAACAGACTGCTTGTCACATCTCCTGGCACAGTTATCTCCCCTGATTCATCACTAAACTGCGACATCCAGTGGACACGGTACTGCCTGACACGACCTGGAGCAGCTGACCATGACACCATGAAGCTTGAATCTGTTACATCGCTGGTTATCAGGTCTCTAGGCGAGCCAAGCTCTGTGGAGAAAACACACACGGCTTCGAAAATTAGAGGCTAATGAGGAAATTGCAGCGACATTCTTTTTCTCAAAACCACATGGAGGCTCTGGGAGAACTCCCAGTTGATTTTATAATGTATGAATTGCTATAGTAACAAACTAATCACTGCCTGTCACTTTGCTCTCTTCACTGTAATGCTAATGTGAAGGATATAAATTCATCTGCACATCTGCAGAAAGCAGAAGCTGGATCACAAATACAGATGCAGATCCCATAGTGGTGGTTTACAGTATTTAATTTAGAGTCACTACCTTTCTAGAGGCACCTTGAATTGTGCTAAGAGTTGTTAGTTGAAGTACATGGCTAACATCCTGACTAAAGAGCTACTTGTATATAACAGGAGGCTTTCTGTTTCCTGCAAAAAAAACATCTGTTTTATACTATATATATATATATATATAGTACTGTATATGCTATGGACATTAACTGGAAAGGCCATTTCAGAATGTGTGGCCGTACTGTACTGTAGCAATTTTAAAGCTAAAGCGTCTTGCTTGTGCTGTATATGTACAGTGTGTTTTGCCTGCAGTTAAGTCTATATTGAAATAAAGTAAACAAAGATGCCATTCAAAACATCAACCTAGATCTTGCACTGTTCCAGTATCATTTAGTCAACATGTTGCAGCAGGAAATTAAGGCTAAATGGAGATTTACTGTTGCTATTTAAAATGGATTTTTCTTTTCTATATCAGATGGTGGGTGTTTCCGATATCTGATACGTAATGGGACAATCTCAATTTGAAACCAATATTTATGAAAAGGAGATAAATTAAAATAAAATAAGAACAATAACAATAATAAATGTTATTTTGCTGGTATGGTTTAGGTCCATGTGTCCCGAATCAATTCAGTGATCTAACCTTCTCCTATTAAAAAAGTATTTCTATCCTTCTGGGAATGTTCTTTTCCAGGATGACTCCACACCCACATCCACAGCACACAAGAACTCCCTGAATAGTTTGGTAAGATTGAATAATAAGATTGAACTTAGGCATTCATTCACAGTCATCAAATTTCAACTCAAGTGAACATCAATGGGAGATTTTGGAGTGCGGTTTTAGATAGCACTTTCCACTACAATCATCAAAACACCAGCTGACTAATTGAAATCTTTGGAAGAATGGTGTCCATCCCTCCATTATGGCTCCAGGGAATTATAGAATCTGGGCCAAGGCACACTGAAGCTATCCTGGCCGTTTGTGATGGGCCAAAACCATACTGAGACACCTTATGCTTTTCTTCCTTCGTCACTTGTCTGTATTTCAAAGTAATGTTTGTCAAGCTTTCAGCTTCTGCATAGCTGATTTATTTACACACAGTGACTTAGTATACATTACATGGAGTTTCCTTCAAGGTCAAAGTCTTTTTATTTTACATGTAAATGTTTTAAATGCTAATTAAAACATTTACACTATAGGCCAGCATTACTTTTTTACCCTCTACATTTTCTTTTCCATGTTCATCTGTAATAACCACTAGTATGATAGAATCCAAATGTTCTAGATCCATTTTGGCCAATACTGATCATGAGCTAACTAGCTGAATCGCTTCAACATGTTCTCAGATGATAATATAGTTCACATGGCCAGATTTTTTTATGTCTCAGCAAAAACAAAATGAATAGATTAATAAATGTGAAGATGTGGCCTATCATCAGGTTAACAGAAACACACTGTACTGTAAAATACATACAAAAAGAAAGCCAGGACTTTCATTTTTAAGACACATTAAATTTGCATTAAGTCTTGCTTAATTTCATAGATCTTTGAGTAAGCCCAGTTTGATTTCAGGCTAAATCTTTCCAACAGAAATTCCAAAAAGAACCTATCACGCATTATTCCCCTTCAACATTCCTTTTCAATTCTGGCATTTTCTTTATTTCTTAACTTTTCTGCACATGTGCAGCAAAAAAAGACATCTTCAAGATCTTGTCTGCTGGCTGCCATCTTACCGTTTCTTTCTAGAGTTTGGGAGTCTGGGTTTCTGGTATGGAAGGTTTTAGGTAGCCTTAGACGCCACATGTGCAATATGTCAAACACAATTTGTACCAGTAGGATTTTTTTTTTTTCTAAATCTAAGAAATAGGCAAAATTATACAGACATTTATATGCCTGTTTTTTCTTAGCTTTTGTCTTTACATACATGTACAAAAAGCTTTAACTATCAATAATACATATTTTATTTTATAACAGAGGTTGGATTATTTACAGTGCTTTCATAATCTTTGCCACCTCCTGTTAAGATTAATTAAAGAAAGCACGGAGGGGGTTTTAGAAAATGAATTCACTCTTTAAGTTAGTGTTTTCTACAGAGACAGGCTGCAGTAGAACTTCAGTTAATACTGATGAAAAATCTTTGAAAACCAACTTGTGTTTGTAATAAATGTCAGAAAAAAGCTATGTTGCCTTAAAGCAATCCCCTTAGCTGACCTTTGGAGTTGAAAAGTGTTGAAAAAGCATGCAATATTAAATCTGAGAACATCCTTGGATCAGGGAATTTTAGAGCAAGCCCAGAAGAAATTATGCATTTTTGCAAATTCGCAGAGAGAAAAGGAGGTTATTCTTGGTTGGCAATTCCCAAGTGCTGCACATTGTCAATAAACAACAAATAGAAAACCTTGCTTTTTGCACTCTTCACAAAAACGGATTAAGATTGATTTAATTTCTACATCTTTTCTTTGTCCATGGCTCTTTTTTAGACCTCATCCATCTCCAAATCTGTGTCAATTCCCATTTAAAACAAACTCCTCTACATTTTGAAATCTTGAGAACTGCCACTTCGGCTACCTCAAGATTCGACTGTTTACATAGAACATTGTTTAGCTGTAGAGTAATTCAAAGAGGTAAATTGCTATGGAACTACAGTACTGTCAAACAGTCTTAAGTACCCCAATTTTAGTATAAACTTTGCTATAAATTAAATATAACAGAAATAATTGTTTAAATGTCAATAACAAAAGCAACATACTGCATGAAGGTCCACTTCTCAAAGAAAAAAAACACAGTGAAGACTGCTGTGTTTTGCATGCAAATAAAAAAGCAAGTGTGACTGTCAAAACCTCCAGGAGAATTGTAGCTGGTTCTGCAAGATGCTAAGTAAGACTTACCAGTTCAAAACCTTGTAAAACTGCACACTGTAGCTGAGAGTGCTATCTTTAAAGTAAAGTGCTGTCACACCAAACATTTAAATATTTATATTTAAATATATGAGACATCTTTGCACTACCGCATGTCTGTGCATGTGCCTAATACTTCTGCACAGTACTGTAACGTCATCACTAATAAAAGATCCTTGAAGGCCAAGTACAACTTTGTGTCTGTAATAAATGTCACAGAAAAATTATGTTGTCTTGGTAATCCCCCGAGGTAATCCCTCTAACTGACCTGTCAGAACAACTCCAAATGTGGCAAAAACTGAATGTCTGGAGAATTCTTTGTTGGGGGGTTGCACATTTACAGCACTTGGCAGACACCCTTATCCAGAGTGACTGACATTTTTTTCTTTTTTTGAGCAATTAAAGGGTTAAGGGCCCAACAGTGGCAGATTGGTGGTATGAGGGCTTGAACCCCTAACCTTCATCCCAGTGAGCCAGAGCCTTAACCACTGAGCCACCACTATCCTTAAATGCAATTTTAAGCATATAAAAACCTGCTGACCGCCTGGAGGGATTTTTGGGATTTTTTTTACATAACACAGTATGTTGAGCAACAGTTCAATGAGTTGAATTCTGCAGGCAGACATCTCTTGTTGATAAAAGAGGTCAGAGATAATTGGCAGTGCACAGAGAAAGACTACTGTATGTCATATCAACTTACTTAACAACTGTGGTGAGCAGAAAAGCAAACCAGAAAGCATAATGCTTTTAAATTTCGAGGTAGATGGAATACAACCATAGAAAGCCACATAGGCTGTTGCTCTTGTTCACAGAAATCTAAGGCAACAATGGGCACAGGGTCATTGAACCTGGACAGTTAAAGATTGAATAAGACCAGATATAAAGATCACACAATGTTATTGATTTAGTAAATTACCTTACCATCCTTTGAAATGAATTCCTCCTTAATTAAACAGCTCATTTTTTTCCCCTTTAAATTTGGAATTCTGAATTGACGTCATAATTATCTTAAACTGCTGTTCAGTTTGGCTTTGAGTTTCCACAGTTTATCAAGGCAAGGCTACAGTTTCTGTTCACCACAAAGAAAAAACATCCCACAGGGCAAGTAGTTAAGAGATAGAGCACATATGAATTGTGAGATTGGCGGCCGCTCCTCAGGCCCTTCTAGCCTACAGACACCCCATATGGCCTACTGCTGTTAACAAGCTTGTTCACCCCCAACAATCGAGCTCCATATCCAACCAAAGGTCAAAATCCTCCTACCATTATCCAAAAAACTCAGGAGTCCTGCAAAATGTCAGAGCCTCTGTTTGTTTCCCTACATCTGAAAGTTAGGTATTAAAATGTCTTTTAAAGATTGCGATCGTTGATAGAGGAATGTACTAAGGGTCAAAGCACTGCTAAAATAGCTATTGCTTTCTAATTAACAGTGGCATCCGAGGATATGCTGGAGCCTTGATTTCTTTTACCACTTTTGAAAGTTAGCCCTCAAGAAATCCAAAAAAAGTTCTAATTCACCTTTTTCTTTTACTGGATTTTTGAAAACTCTTGAATGGAGCAAGGTAGAGATGATGTTTCTAAAAGTGCTACCAAACTCTCATTGTTTTCCAAGTGGGCAAGGATTCCTGGGATATTTCATTGCCTCCATTTTTTTCTACGACTTAAAGATGAAATGATCAAATGATTTGAAGTTTAGGGGGGAGGAAGGGACCAAAGGTCAATTGCAAAACACTCATCATTCTCTAAGTAGCTGTGGAGTACTCTTGTTCTTTAATATCTGGAAGTTAGGCAATAAAGCATTACACTGCCAATCTACTACAATTGTGTTTATTGGATTGGACAATCTATGAATCCACAGCTCATGAATGAGACAAGTTTCAGAATGTTTAAAGTGCAGCTAATACATCTATGCCTTTCAAATATCTAGTTCAAGTTCAAGAGTATATTTGAACCTCTATTTTCTTCCTTTATTAATAGAAGTTGGCTGTGAAAAGCTAAGGAAAGTCCTGTCTCTTGGTTATTGTGTTGCTACACATTTGAAATTAGCTGGAGCACTGGAATATGTTGGTGAAACATTCTCATTTTCAACATTTGGAATGTAGGCATACAAACTTCTTCAAAACAGCAAACTATGTTCCTATGGCTCTTCTATTACATTTTTCTTCCAGCAAATTTATCTTTTTTGAATTGTGCACACTATCAGTGACATCAGAGCTCTTGGATGCAGCAAGGCACAGGAGGTCTCACTTAAGCATCTACTATTATTCACCTATGAAGCTAGAAAAAAACTGAGTATATTGGAGCCTTCATGTCTTTCTTCACTGCTAGAAGCTAGGCATGAAACCATCAGTAAAACAAAGTTTTACTTGATCTAAGTTCCAGCAGCAGCATGTTAAGCGGATTATGTAAGCAGCTGTGAGATCACAGTCAGTTCAGTGCTGAAACTTTCTCTGTTTGTCAATGGATGGACAGAAGAAGTAACAACAAAGTAGATCATAATCAAATGGCTTTGATTCTTGAATTGGTCAAATCCCTTCCATATGGCCCAAGGAACCAAAGACAGGAAGAAACTCAGACCGTCGGATTACGTCAGAAATGGTCCAATAAGCCAAACCTTGAAGACAGATCTGCTGCATTCCATGCAAGTCCACACAGGGTCCGACACAGCAGGAGAAAGTGACTCATAACCATAACCAATCCCCCCCTAGCTACCACTACTATCACCATACATACAATGCTCTCCTGGCCAGACCGAATTCCAGCTCCACCCAAGCCAGAGTTCAGTCTTGGGTGCAGCAAAAGCAAGGGTAGGAAATGCAGGTTCTTGGTACTGAATGGCATTCTGCTTTTAATCAGCCTTTTAGGAACCCTGAATGGAAAAGGGAACTTGGTTGTTGGGTATATTATTAGTTTACTTATTTGTTTAAGAAGGCATTTACATACTTTATATAAAAGCAAACCTGTTGTGTCATGGAGGGGAGTGCACAGTCATTTCTTTAAACTAGTTGCATGTGCAGTGTGAGACACATTTATTCATTTTCAGTAAACTACATATGCTGGTCAGAGTCACTATGACTTATTTGTTTCCAATTTGAGAAGTATAACCAACAAAGTTCATAATTCAGTATCAGAATACTTTATTGATTTGGGAGGAAATTGAGGATAACTACAATTTAAAATAATTAGTTCTGGGGCATATGGAATTATTTGAATTTTTATGGGATTAGGAAGGATTGATCAAAAGTGTCAGGACTGTCAAGAGTGCCTACTATTTAAATGTCCCATGTGTACCTCTTCTATTTTCAGGTATAATTATGATGTTATACTATATGAAATATATCTCAAGTGATTTTGACTCTGCTTCTGCATAACTGTATCTTACACGGAAAAAACTTTCATCTCAATGTGGAGTCCTCCAAGCATACAGAATGTCAGCTTAGAATTTGAACAACAATATCCCCAGTTCCACAATGCCTTGGTAGATGTTTGCTCCTAGTTAATGTATTGAGCGGATCCAGGAGCTATATTGTTGTTGACACCCGACTCCCCCATCTCCAAGGTCAATTATTTGGCCTCAGTGACACCTCCAAATGGCTGTGCTCAACATATTTTCATCTAACAAATGGTCATGGCCTTGAAATTGACCTGAGCCCTTTGAAGCCTGAACAACATGCAGCATTTACTTTTTTTTGATTAAGGACAAAAGCAAACTATACAATAAGCAGCACCCAGTCTACTTTGGCACAAAGTTAAGTCACTGGGATGGTCATACTGGAACAGTTTGCCTCAAAACCACTATACAGTGTGAAATGTGATGCAGCTTGCATGAAGTGGATTAAAGTGTTGGTATCAATATGTGTTAATACGTGTATTCCAAGAGTAAAAAGGTATACTAGCCTCGAGATAACAACCTAGCATAGGATGTGCTTTATTAGCTAACAACTTATTTACTCTAACAAACAACTCAAACTCTTGGATATTAAGATTGTCTACTCACCCTCAAGAGTAGTTCCGGTGCCTTCCAAGGGCTGGCCAAAGCCAGAGGAGTAGAAAGGTCGTACAGAAATTTGATACTCAGTGCCAGACTGCAGATTCCTGAGCATGGTGGATGTTCCCTCCGCTGACAATTCTTTTGTCTCTCCACCCTCAGTTGGCTGATAGAACAGCACATACTGCAGAACCTGACCTGGCGCCGGCTCCCACTCCACTTGGAATGAAGATATTCCTTCATCAAAGACCCGAAGGTTTCGTGGAGCGCCCAGCTCTATAGAAGTACAAACAGAGCAAGTTGTTAGGACAAATGCCAGGATGGAGGCTGCCAAAGTTAAGATTAACAGAAATGACACA
Source organism: Neosilurus mollespiculum (assembly GCA_030014195.1). NCBI lineage: Eukaryota > Metazoa > Chordata > Actinopteri > Siluriformes > Plotosidae > Neosilurus > Neosilurus mollespiculum. The sequence goes on from JAQMYF010000017.1 coordinate 6,704,916, forward strand.
TCAAGTACAAAGCTAGGATTTACAAATATTACATTTCTTATCATATATTAGTTTCTCAATTCCAAAAGCAGGATATAGCTACTGAAACCTGTGAATCTTGTTAATTGGCAAGATAATAAAGACACTAGAGACCATCGATCCAATCTTGGAGTTCATATGGACAATAAACTGGACTGGGTTAAGAACACTACCACACTTTACAAAACTGGGCCAAAGCCGTCACTATTTTTTGAGATTAACATCTGCCGGGCACTGCTCAGGATGTTTTATGAGGCTGTTGTGGCCAGCGCCATCCTCTATGCTGTTGCATGCTGGGGCAGCAGGCTGAGGGTTGCAGATGCAAACAGACTAAACAAACTGATCTGCAAGGCCAGTAACATTGTGGGGATTGAGCTGGACTCTCTGACGGTAGTGTCGGAGAGGCGAATGTTGTCCAAAATAAAGACAATATTGAACAATACCTCCCACCCGCTTCACAACCTGTTGATCAGTCACAGGAGCACGTTCAGTGGTAGACTGATTCCACCTAATGCGTCACTGAACAACACAGGAAATCATTCCTACCTGTGGAGATTAATCTGTACAACTCCTCCATATAGCAACAATATCCACTGTTATACACTTGCATTTTGCATTGCATTTATATTCTACAGTTTATCATATTGATAATACTGCAAATATATCTCACTGACAGGATTCTGTATTTGTTTATATAGATATTAGTAACTTCTAATTTTAGACTTACAAAGGTGGGGTACACTCTGAACAGCTCGCCAGTCCATCATAGGGCCAACACACACTCACAACCATGCACACCCACACCTAGGGCCAATTTGAAACACACAGTTAGCCTAATGAGCATGTCTTTGACAGAGAAACGCCCACGCCAAGCCCAGGATTCGACCTCACGACCTTCTCGCTGTGAGGCAGACATGCTAACCCATGGCTAGAAACGAGTCGAAGAAAAAAAAACTCTATACAATGTAGAATGTTATTCTAATAAAATTTATTTAGCTATAGCTAAAATGTCTTCCTAAATGTCTAAAAGTGTTTTGAAGGCATTTTTATCCCAAACACTGCATAGAGAAAATTTGCACTATGAATTTGCATTATGAAATGTGAGTTGGAGATAATACTCATTGCATAAGATTTGCCTTCTGCCATAACAAACCCTGAAAATATCCCAGCTGCATTACTCAGAGCAGCCAGATAGGAGCAGCTGGATCATACAAAGGCGCTAACCGCATTGAGCAATGATAACAAGTGTCTGGAATTCCACTGCTTTGGCAAATGGAAATCAGTTTGTTTATTTCCATCAGCCTCCCCAGTAGATGGTTGTTACGTTAGCAAACAGGCTTATCTCCTAGGTTACGTTCCATCACCTGTAACCTCCCACAGAGTAAACAAAAATGTGTGTGTGTGTGTGTGTGTGCGTGTGCATGTGCATGTTGAGTGTCATTGTGCAAATTTCCACAGGGAAAGCCCTGCGCCCTGAGATTTGCACTTTCCATCATAAAAGTTTAATAACACATGTGGGTTTGGAATTTTTTTAAATGGCAGGATGTCAAACATTAGAAAAATAAAACAAATGGAGGGAAAATATACATCATAATCATTCTACATGCCTCTTCATTGTTGAGCCTCACCTTCTTTAGTTGTGCCATCAATTTGCCTTTGCTCCCCAGTGCCCGATGAGTACTCGGCTGCCACCCTCACTCTGTAAGTAGTGAGAGGGAGGAGCTGTTGTAGGACGATACTGGTCTCAGGACCCTGTGTGAAGGCCTCCAGTGTGGCACTGTCATCGTTGACTGGAACATAGATCAACCGGTATCTCAGTACGGCTCCTGGAGCCGGTTGCCATGACACACGGAAACTGTTGGTGGTCTCCTCAGAAACACGCAGGTTACGTACAGGTCCGATCTCTGCAGAAAAAAAAGGGTTTTTTTTATAGATTTTTTTTACAGACAATAATATGTAGTGTGTTGAATGTATTAAAGCAGTCATGTTTAATAATGGGAAGTGTTATATCACTATGGCATTACTGTAATTTGAAATAAATAACTGGGATAAAAAAATAAAATTGAGGCATTTGTCTTCATTTTGAACGACAGAATATTTCATTATTAGCATCAATTTTTGCATTAGGTAATACTATATAATAGTCATAATATATTTGGTATAAAATTTTGACAAATGATTTGTGGTGTTATTCATTCTAGACTATTCATTCATTCCTTTCATTCATTAGCCGGGAGGCTGGAGCTCAGCCAACTGTTGAGGATCGCATGGTACACCCTGAACAGCTCGCCAGTCCATTCACACTCATACGTAGGAACAGCCAATTAGTCTACAGTGCATGTCTTTGGACTGTGGAAGGAAATTGGAGTATCCAGAGAAAACCCACGCATGCACAAGGAGAACATGCAAACTCCACACAGAAATGCCATTGCTCAGCTCTGGACTCGAACCCAGGACCTTTTTGTGAGGCGGATGTGCTAACCACTACACCACTGTCCTATCCGAATCCAGAATATATGAATACTATACTAATAATAACAAAATAGCTGCTTTTGAGGTGTTATGCTGTTTTCCATCCTAAAGATAAATGTATGTGTGTGTGTGTGTGTGTGTGTGTGTGTGTGTGTGTGTGTGTGTGTGTGTCACTTCTTAAACTTAAGTCACGTATTAGAAAAGAACTGACCCTCCAATGTAGTCTCAAAATCTGTGAGAGGTAAACTGTCTCCTTTCTCATACTGGGCAGAGATGTTGACTTCATACTTGGTAAGGGGTGTAAGGTGGACCAGCATAGCAGTAGTGGTGTCTCCTGGCACTGATACGGAGACATAATTTGCATAAGGATCTTCTGCAGGTTTGTACTGGACAAGGTAGGACTCGACATCTGTAGCATCGATAGTCCATGTGGCCCGGAAACTTCTAGAGCTTATTTCGGAAAATCTCAGGGAATCTGGTGATATCAAACCTGTAAAATGATTACAAAATGATCATTCCGTTGTGTCCATCATCCTGACCCTGACCTTTACTTGACTTAGCCCATTATTATCTATTATATAACAATTACAGAGCATATGCCAAAAGTTTCTAATATACAGACATGTGCAAATACATTAGGGGGTTTGCAGTGCAGACATCCTGGCTACACTTTTTTCGCAATAAACTACAACCATTTTTCTTTACATATGTGAACCACATGTTCATCAGATCAAAAATAATAAAAGAGCAAATGAGGCTTATTTTGAAATCCATATAATAATTGTAAGCTTTTGAGTAAATTATTTCTGCTGCTGTTAATATGGGTTCAAAATTACATTACAAGGGTCATTTTAGCAGTCAAAGCACATACATACCGTAACATATGTTAGTTTTGGACAGCAAAATATAGCTGAAGTCATTGGACTGTAAAATTAAAAAGCTTAAAAATAATCATACAACATCTAAAAATATATATTAAAAAAAATATATATATTTTTTTTTATAAGGCCAAATTTATGTTTGTCAGTTATGTATAAATGTAATAATTGGTGAACTTCCCAGATATACTTCCACCAGCTGAGATCACCCATGCATTTCATTACCTAGTTTGCACACAGTTTCTGACATTGATCAGGAAGGCTTCAACTGCAATTACTAAGCGTACCCACATTAGCCTCTTCCTGAACTACTTAAATTAGCACTGTTTTTTTTATTGATAGTGACTTCAAAGCACTTCTGTACGCAGCTCTGGATAATGGTGCCTGCCAAGTGTCATTAATGTAAATGGAACAAACCAGAAAGCTTGCTATTTAGCATAACATTTTGATGGCGTCCACAGGGATACTTTTGTTCAAAAGTCATCAGGTTCGCCACACTAAAATCCCCATAACAAACCAAAATAAATGATGAATTACGGTTTCACTAAGCTTTATAATGACTACTCACTTCTCTGCTTGATCTTCAGAATTTCCTGTTCAATGCGCAGACAAATGGACTCAGTAAGTTCTCTGGAGATCCTCTGGAAGGAATCAAAATCCTCCACAGTGTATACATGGGTTTCAGCAGGAGGATTCGCAATGGCTTCCAGCTCTGACCTCACGGCATCTTTCACCCCAACAGCAAAGATTTCCACATCACTGTTCCTCAGCCTCATGGCTGGATCTTTAAAGGCATCTGAAGCCTTGCCATCCGTGATGAGGATTGTGACACGGGGTACATTGGTGCGAGCTCCTCGTGTGGAAACAAAGATCTTTTCCCTAACATAGGTCATGGCTCTGCCAGTGTTGGTGGAACCTCCACGGTATGGAAAGTTTCTCACTGCTTTAATCACAGCATCCAGACTGTGGTGTGTGTTCAGGTAAAACTCAGTGTGTGGATCCCTGCTGTACTGCACAAGACTGATCTGGACCTTCTGTGGACCAATGTCAAAGGATTTCACCAGGTACTCCAGAAAACTTCTTACTTTTGCAAAGTTAGCCAACCCTATACTGTATGACCCATCAACCAAAAGGACAACGTCAGCCTGAACATCCATTCCAAGGGAACATTCTGGAAGGAAAATGGCATCAGTTTAGTGGATTAATGGCATTCAAGTTTCAACTTTCATCTTGACCCATACAATATTTACATTTCAACTTTAAGCAATAAATTGATGCTGGAAAAAACATGATCTTTTTAAGACACTATATTTTAAAAGTAAAATTTCAGAATGACAGGTGGCACTGTGATGTAGTTGTTAAGCACATCCACCTGACAGCAAGAAGGTCCTGGGTTTAAGTCCCAGGCTTGGGGTGTGTCTGTGTGAGGTTTGCATGTTTTCCCTATGCTTGCGTGGGTTTCCTTTGGGTACTCCGGTTTCCTCCCACAGGCCAAAAACATGCACAATAAGCTACCTGACTGTTGCAAATTGCCCCTAGGTATGAGGGTAAATGGCTGTGTGTTTTGGCTACTTTCACCCAGTATCAGCTGAGATAGGCTCCAGCCTCCCTGCAACTCTAGTATGATGAAGCAGTCCGACAAACGACTGAGCTGGTGAGCGAGTGAGTGAGTGAGTGAGCAATAATAAGTTGCTTATAAGTAAATATTCTTATTTACCCAATGATATTTTGATGGGTTCAGTCTTCTGCGTGACCGTGATTGGCTCACTGGGTGTTAATCCTTTTAGAGCGAATAAGCTGATTTCATACTCCATGTCTGGAGAAAGGTCCCTGACATTCACACTGGTCTGAGTGGGGCCAACGTAAAGCTCCTGCCGCTTGCTTCCCGCCATTGTAGGCACCAGCTGTATCTTATAACCGGTTACTTCACCCAGAGAGCGGCTCCATGTCATCCTCATTGATTTGGATGACACCTCCTTGATGAGCAGGTTTGAGGCAGGTTCAACCACTACAATCAGATGCAAAGATCCATTCAACAGTTTATAAATAATGTGAATGCACTAAGCTGTCAGAAATTGTCTTCACTGTACAATAGTAGAGAAACCACTTGTAATGAATCTGTAGACCACTTTCTCCCAAAAAAAAAAAATTTAATTTTTTTTTTTAAAAAGCTGTTATTTTTAGATGTCGGTGCAATAAATAAAGACATCATAGATACTAATTGTAGCATGTTAGTTACATGCTCTAAATGCAGGCTATTGTAACAGGAAACGTATATTTACATGTTATATGATACATTAAAATATATGGTAGCATGTAGTGACTACATTCACTTGTTTACTTGTTCTGTTCTTTCTTGTTTATTTACCTTCCTCACCACTGGCCAACGAGCTCATCTGGTCCTCAACTGCAGCACACACATGTGTAATGAGGTTCTTCTGCATGGTCTTGATCAGATCAAACCTAGAGACGGTATACACATGAGTACTATATGGAGTGGACGCCATTTGTTTCAGCTCTTCTGCATCTGCCTCACTGATGCCTGAATTGCAGAGAAACATAAACAAACATGTTAAAATTTACAGAACTGCATTATATCACGAATCTTCCCAAACACTCATTTTCTGCTTAAAAGTCAACACCTGCGAATCTCAAAGGTCTGGAAAACTTGATAGCTGCATGCGAAAACAAAGCATTTAATACCCGTTCTTTAATAACGCCTCACACTATAAACTTGTGAAAGGCAGCAGTCGCTTATAGTGTCCCCAGTTTTAAAGCAATCCAGCTGGATTAACAGTGAGCCTTTTGAAATAAGGAACTGGAGGTCAGGTCAGTGGAAAGCATTTAAAAGCAGCTTATTTTTCCTCCACGAGTAGGAAACTATGACACTGCCAAAGACAGCATCTGCAAAACCTATCTGATTAGACTGTGACTCCTTGAGGGGGTTTTTTCCCGCCATTCTCTGCAAACTGAGTGAAGTGTGAGTTTAAAATGGGCAGGAATCCCTCTGCCCCAGGTCTGAAACCTTATACTATAAAAATAAAGTGTTTCATGTTTGAGAGACAGCATCAGGCTCCCACGTACCAAGGGTGAAGATCTCAACACCATTGTTTTTCAGTTTTGTGGCATAGTCCTCAACCGAGTCTTGTGATTGTCCACTTGTGATGACCACAGCAACTTTGGGAAATCCTTTTCTGGCACCAGCGCTTTCCGTGTAAGTATTTTTCAACAGGAAGTCCAAGGCTTCCCCTGCAAAATTTGAGCAAATAAAATAAAATGAAACATTTACCTTGTAAAAAAAATTCTCTTTGAAATGTTCCTCACTATTTACTCTTATATCCTTATTTAATACCTGTCAGAAATGAAAAGTTAAATTGTGGTTGCAGGCACGTTGCTGGTTCATGAGTGGATTTTGGCATAGAGTGCCTGAGTGTTTGGCTGGGAATCATCTGACATCCGTATAAACAGCACAGCGTTGGTTTACTTTTGCACTACACATGCAGTATAAAGTGTAGACAAAGGCTTAAATGTGTGATCTGACCAAATCTGGCAAAATAGAACCTTGTCATATTAACTCTTTCACATATTCTCAGGTTGTGAATGTGATATAAGCAGCTGTACAATCCAATACCTCATGGTCTATACCTATATCTCTACCCTGGTCTAAAAAATAGTTCTTTTAGTATCAAAGCATCTACTTATTAAATAGAACTTGAGACACTCCATTAAAGGAGTTGTGTCATGATTCACCTATGAGGGTTGCGGGAAGTCTAAATGCACGTCTTTGGATTGTGGGAGGAAACCAGATTACTTGGAGGAAACCCACACAAGCACTCCACACAGGAACGCCCAAGCCCAGGACTCGAACCTGGGACCTTTTTACTGTGGGGCAGACATGCTAACCAATACGACACTGTACCACCCTTAAGTAATATGGTTCACAATTCTTATTATACTGTTTTATCTGTATTTCTCTCACATAAAAAATGGGAGATTTTTCTATAGCAGCCATGTTTGATTATATCTACAGGTTTTGGCTGAATTTAAAGGTTTTAAATTCAATCAAGTAGAAACTTAACATATGAACTTGAACTGCTGGACACAGCTGTGGCTGTGTCCCTTGGATAGGGGTGTAACACCATGACACTATCTATATCTGTACCAGTATATGTAATCTGTTCAGTGCCTAAGATACTCATACCTGAATCTGTATTTAGATTTAAATCCAAAGATACTGTGTACTAAACTTTTTTATGTACTTTATGTCCAGAGAAACAATAAAAAATACACACCGGTTGAAATTTCACTGTCAGAATGTTGTGGTTCAGACATTTCTTGATTTCATCATTAGTCTCAACAAGGGATGTGTATGGGATTGGATATTTCCTAATGAATTTAGGAGGTTCTTTTTCCCAACACAGTCCTTCTTTGTCTTATCTTTTCTTGTGTTGAAAATGATGACGAGGGAGAATTTGCTATCATATCTCTATTATGTGCTGTATCCGAATAATGTATTTGCATTTGATTTCATCTCTACCCTGGAATAAAGACAGCTGGGAACTCAGACAATTTGAAAGCATTAATCTTATTTTTTCTAAATAGTAGGAAGAGGAGGACATTTTGTTAAATATATTGAAAAACTGATAAGGCTTTTTGGATGAATAGTGAAACATATGTACATTTAAACAAGAAGTCCAATAATTCTGATTTACTACTACTTGATTTATAATTTGGTGAGAAAATACCTATGTTCATTTGATAAAGTCAACATTTTTATCCTATAATAACAAGTTCCTAAACCCCAGGTCAGTTTATAAAACAGAGATCAACATCCAACATACAACCTTTCATTTCTAACTGAGTGACTTAACCTTCAAGTTGATGAACCCAGCAGTTCTTCAGATTGTCAATTAAACTTGCATATCAATCATAACTGAGTATGTTATGTTCTGTGTGTGTGTATGTGTGTGTGTGTGTATGTGTCTTAAACACCTGTCCTGATGTCTCCTCCCATGTAGGGCAGGTTGTTGATGGCGCGAAACACCTCAGCACGCCTCAGATGCTGGTTTAGAGTGAACTCAGGCCTTGGATACGTGCTATACTGAACCACGGCCACTCTGCTTTTATCCTCTCCGATGTCAAAAGCTCCAGCCATTGCTGACATAAAGCTGCGGACATGCTTAAAATTGTCTTGCCCCACATTCCAGGACCCATCCACTAGGAAGACCAGATCTGCAACTGCACTGCCTGAGCATTCTGATTCAAAAAAGGAAAGGTAGATGTTTGTAGGACCAAACAGAAGATACTGTACAGTCTCACAGTGACTTTATAAACGTGATAAATTTCTATTATATTATTTTGGGAATTAGAGGCAATTAGAGGCCTCCAAGGATTGTCTGGAACCCAATACTGAAACAATACTGAATATATTCCATCCATCTATTCATTATCTGTACTGTTTATCCATCAGGGACATGGAGATGCTATCCCAGCTGACTTTGGGTCAGAGGCAAACTAAAAGGTTGCCAGCCATTTGCTGGGACTCATACACAAACAACCATTCACACTCCTCTTCAGACCTATAGGCAATTTAGAGTAGCCAGTTGACCTAATCTACATGTCATTGGGTTGTGGAAGTCCCCAGAGGAGACCCACACAAGCACAGACAACATGCAACAAACTCAACGCAGAAAAGCTCTTTATGAGATTTGAACACTGCATCTTCTGTTGTTCACTGTTGTTTTAAACGTGCCACTCTATAGGTACTGAATTTGCTAATAATGGTGCCAAATAACATTTCAGGTCTACATTTTGCAGCTGATTGTGTGCCTACTACAAGAAATTCATTACTTCTTTTGTGTGTATTTCAAACTCAGCACTCCGATGACAAATGTGTACATGTCACATCCGTGCAATGCAGTAATTAAGCAAAAGAGTAATTATTCCTGAACTTCACTGACATCACTGCCAACGTTTCCACCTAATGGTATCAAACATATGTGGAAGAGCCTTCAGCATGTAATCAGTGTGCTTCTCAGCTACATTAAGCTGCCTAATCGGCTGCTGAGGGAACTCCTCCGCCCATGCTTCAAGGCAGGAAAAAAAATCATTTGCCTCATCTGAAGGAGAAGGAGGCCACGAGGCTCTTGTAAAATGAGCCGCTGTAATGCTTTCCACTTCTCTCAGCATTTTTACAGCCTTGCTTTAATCAGGCTGGGCATGAAGGGCCACGTACAGCTGCACAGAAATAGGCATCCACTGACTCACACAATGACTGCCTCACTTTTTCATGCTGGAGTAACAAGAGAAATGTTGATTGGTCTCATAAAGTAAAACACAATGGGGCATTTGTGCGTGGGGGGGGGGGGTGTTATGTATATAATGAGCACATAGCAAGAAAAAAAAACGTAGGTGTTAAGAGATAATGAATGAAAGAGAAACAGAGAATGAGGTTTACTTACTGATTGAATCTGAAACCTGTGGCCTTCTGGAACCTCCTTCGAACCCACTTGATTGAACTACAGTGGTTTGGGATGGGGGGGATTAATATTATACCTCCAAAGCATTATCAAAAACAAACAGAGCATGCTTATTCAACACATGACTTACTTGTTATCTGACCAGAGAGAGGTATACTTTCTTGTGATCCAGCATATGCAAATATTGTTACTTCATATTCTACGTCAGCGGTTAAGTCTCTAATAGAGGTCTTTTTTGCAGAGGGAGGAAGTGTAAACTCTTTCTCAGGCTCATCTACAGGGAGGAAAAACAGAACAAACAACATAGTAATATTAAGATTGTGCCAATTAGAAGCTTAGGAGGCATGACATTTCATTTTATGCTAGTCTTCTCCTGTTAATAAACAAACTTGCTTTCTTTTAGGTTCTACTAGATGTTGCTGTACATTATTCCATGCATTATTTTAAAATATTTAAATGAGCGTAAGGGCCGGCACCATGGCGTAGTGGTTAGCATGTCAGCCTCACAGCAAGGTGTTTCTGTGTGGAGTTTGGATGTTAACACTATGCTTGTATGGGTTTCCTCCGGGTACTCCAGTTAACTCCCGGTTCACAAGACATGCACATTGGCTGTTCCAGGTTGCTTCTAGATGCGAGTGTGAATGTTGGTGTGTATGTGTGTTGCCTTGCTACAGACTGGCGAGCTGTTCAGTGTGTGCCACGCCTTTGCCGAGTTGGCTGAGATAGGCTCCAGTCTTCAGACAAATCAAGCTGGGATTTCTCCTCTAAAGTTTCTTTTCACTTCATAACTCTTACTGACGCTCTTTTTGTTTTCAGAAATGCACCACTTCCATTTGCTTGTGACATTAATATTTAAAACATGTTTCTATTTTTAATTAACAAATAATTATTTTTTAAAATGAAAATTGCTTTAAAACATTTTTTTTGCAATATTGAGATGTTTTTTGTTGTTTTGATTTGTTCTTTTAAAATTCACATTTCCATCACACTTTTTTTTTTGTTTGCAATTTGAATTTGCCCATTAAGAAGTATAATGGAAACATGGCTAGTGTGGTGTAATACAGTATGCAAGATGCAGGGATTTGCCCAACAATGGCCCCCTAGCAGTCTTGGGATTTGAACTTATACCATTATAATCATTCACACAGAAATTTTGTTATAAGTGTTAGCAGTTTTCTTTATGTATTAATGATCTTTATTTACTGAAAGGTGAGAATTTCAAGACTTCAAAGAGAATCAAATTGTTTATGGATTGGGTCCATAATACATGTGAGGGGGTGCACTTACCAAACCCCTGTAAAAGCTGAGTAATGAAAGATATATAGGCTCATAAATTGAGACTACCCACCTGTACCAGATGACACTTGTATTCTGAAGCCCTCTATTCTTGTCAGGGGTGATTTCCATGTCATTTCTACTGTGTGCTCATTTAAAATTTTAAATTTCAAATCTGATGGAGGCATCACTGTGAAAAAAGGAGTTAGATCAGCTCAATGGCAAAAGCAAATGTATTTTTAATTGTATTATTTAAAAAAAAACACACACACACACACATGGCAGGTGCACGGACGAGACCCCCAACGATCAACACTTCATGTCTGAAGTTAGCATGTTCATTGTTGGGGAAGGAGTGATGGCAATACAAGGAAAATAAAATAGGTAACGCCATTTTTTATTAAAATGACATCTGCTTGAGCGGTCTGGCCGAAGGGCTGCAGACTACTCAAGCAAAAACACACAGCAAAAAAAAAAAAAATAAAAGTGATCCACAGAGACCGGTAGAGTGCCAGATTTTTTCACATGCGGTCACAGCAGTCAGTCCAACACAGCTGGATTCAGTGTGTTGAACTGCTGCAGAATTTTCTCCAAAAGAAATATTTTTTGAATGTTGATTGTACAATGGAACAATGTCATATCACAGTGCATATTTCTAAAACCCATCTCATTCGACACTGCATACAGACTTGACTAGAATGACAATCCATTGCAAACCTCTTAAAAGAATACACAGAGTCGGTGGTGACACTTGTGTACGTTCTTTTCAACATGAAGAGTAACTTTAGAGGATGCATATATATATATGAGGAGACTTGCACAAAACTGGAATAGGACAAGTGAAACATACAGAAACGAACAACAAAAAGAAACACTGGGTTGGTCACATTGTGCAGACTGATGTCACATCTGCTCAATGCACATGTACATGAAAAGTTGTACACTACAACTTGAAACGTCCATGTACAAGACGAACTGCAGGGAGAGGATATATTTAGAAATATTTTAAAGTGATATCCTTGACTGTGTGATGTGTAATATGTGATGCACATGTTGTCTGAGAGGTACGTTTGGTAGTTGTGAAGGTGTGTGAGATGTGTCTATGTTAAGGATATCCCAATAAAATATTTTGAGAAGCAATAGCTCTGATCAGACAGTGACTAGAGCTAAAGCTTAACCTCGGCAGGGACATTAAAAATAAGATCCACCAACCTGGTTGACCAATTCAACTTTGATGATGACTTCCATTTCTTGTCCCATTTGGGCCCCACCCAACCCTAACATTATGTTGGTCATTAAGGCAGTTGCACTTTCCAATGGCAGGCCACATGTACTGCACAACTAATATTTATTATGTGTATAGATGTACAGATGGGTAACAAATTAAAGGAAAAAATCAGAATAAACGACTGGACAAACACACAAGTGCTGAAACTTTGAGACCATTAGATTTGCAAGCATGGTTTGGGTCCGGTTGTTCCATTTGATAGACGTGGCTTTCTACCCTGATAGGAGTTTTCTCTTCCAGGATGTCTCCTCCCGCATGCACAACACACGAGGGCTCAATGAATAGTTTGGTTAAGATCAAAATCATGGAACTCATAAGATATGATCTTCGCAAGTCCTCAGAAAGCAAACCAGTGGAACACCTCTGGCATGATATGTGATCTACCAGTATTTACCAGCACCTTGATCAAAACACCTACTGAGCGTATATATCTACTGGAAGAATGCTGTTCCCCGTACAAGTACACTTCAATAGACTTTGTTCTTCTGTACGTAGTATATGTAATATAGAATTGTCTGAGAATGTACTGAATAATAGACATTCTCATTCTCTTGTGCTTTTTTGTCGCACTCACACTTTTTTTTACATTCCCTTACAATCATAATACTGATAATACACTAGGTCTTCTTTTGTTTTTATCACATATAAAGCAATTTACAGTTCATTAAGTTGACCTAACACATGAGTTTTCTTATATATACTGTTAGAAACTAACAAATGTGTCATCTTTTTCTACGCACAAGCCATTTTTCCTGTCAGCCGGGATCACACTGATGTTTTTACCCCTTCATTAAGAGATTGGAGCCATGACCTTTAATATAGCCTTCTCATTAATCATTACTTGAATCTTCCACTGATCATGATCATCAGCTTTTTGTCTCTTAATTTTTTCCATACCTATATGCTACACCCGAATGGTGTGATATGATTGGTTCACTCTATCAGGATAACAGACCAGATTATCCACCCTGCAAACTCAGGATAATGCTTGAAACCCATAGAAATCTAAAAGTTTACTAAATGTTCCCATGTAGTATTTACTTAAGCAATTATTTGCCTTAAGCTTAGTAGATATCGGTGACTCTATTCACCAATATCCACCTTTCCTTTGGCTTATAATTGTTATATACACTTACATGTAAATAATAATGTAATTGTTCATATTATACTATATATACTTTATATAATATACACTGACATGCAAACGTCCAACATTACTGGTTATTAACAAAGACCTTTTTCTGTTAATTTGAAAAACTCCAAAAGTGGCAGGGGGGGCTTGTTTGTCATAATTTTGTATTTTGGCTTCATAAATCAAGAAATTTGGCCTCTGGGTGAATGTCAATTTGAACGCAGTAAAAATGTGCCTTTTTTCTTTCCACTGAACACCAGTAATAGTGCACTTTGTACTTTTATTTTGGTGATGATGAAGTCCTGTCACTGATGTTATTGCATTTTGGATACATCGGAAAGTGTTTTAACACATGGATTACCTGCTCTTAGTCAGATGCAGCTTTCATCTCCTCATTTTGGAGATCCTTGGCTGCATTTAGTATTTTTGTATTTTTGAACCTAGATTTAGTTAAAATGAATCAAATTTTGGGATAAACTCACACACATGGTTTCTCATTCATGGAAGGGTACATTTTTCCTTATCCTTTGTCATGTTCTTGGAACAGCATCCCAGTCATTTTCCTGGCAGCTCATGTTGGTATGTTGGAATACTGATATATGGACTTGAGGAAAAATTGTCCACAATATTGACCTCGGTCTAGCGATTATCATCCTCACCAGCAAAAGAAGGGAACAATCTTAAAAGTAGTATGAGTTTTACTTACACAAATATAAACCATATCCGCATGCTTACTAATCCGTTTTAATCAGATGTTACTTGTTTTGTTTTTTTAACCAAAGATCAAACCTGAGCATCTTAAATATCTGATTTCAAAATATTTACTAGCACTAAACTGTACCACTAACATTTTTCATGATGCATTCTACTTGATGATTGTAATCTAATTTAAATTAATTTTAGACTGATATGCCGTAACATAGCCTACAATGTCATTTAACAGAACTGGCGTAGACGGCACATCAGTATTGGATTACTCTACCTACATACGTTCATATGAACTCCACATTCCCTTCTTTTCAGTTCACTAGGGTTCCTAGGAACTAACATTATGGAAAGTGAAATAAAAACCACTTGTGCTGTTTAAATTAACAGCCTGTTTTAGCTTGCTTAGCAAGAAAGGAAAATGTAATTGAAAGCAGCCTCAGGTGTGTAACCCATTTCCTAGACACCGATTAAGTCCAGTGTTGGCCCACACAGGGCTGCAAACTGATACAACACACAGGTTTAATCTGCCCGCAGACCAGCCACGCTTTGAGTCGCTGCTTTACTTTCAAGGTTTTCTTTTGCTTTTGACTGGAACTATGAAGCACTTCAAATCCGAGCTTTGATAGAAACCAACCGGGTTCAGCTAAACCCAGATGGGTGTAATTGGGGGGGGGGGGGGGGGGGGCAATGGAAAACAAAAACTCCAAATTTAAAATGCATGCATGTGTGTATGTGTGTGTGTGTGTGTGTGTGTGTGTGTGCGTGCGTTCGGGCGTGCGTGCGTGTGTGTGTGTGTGTGTGTTGAGGTGGGGGTGTAAAAAAAAAAACATGAAGCATTATATATATTTTATTGAGGAGGAGCATATCTACAGGAACAGAAAGAAAGAAAGATCAGTTAATGGAAGAAAAACAGAAAGGAAAATAAATGGAAGAGTGAAAGTGATCATAGATATATCATGGAGAGGTGTCAGAGAGTAAAAAGAGCAAGATGAGTGATTGAGAGAGAGAGAGAGAGAGAGAGAGAGAGAGAGAGAGAGAGAGAGATTTTACAGAGAAATGACTGTTAAAGTAGAAAGACAAAAAAAAGTGAGAGAAAGCGAGGAAATGTTTAGTGATTCAGCTGTCTTTACCTTCACTCTGAGCCCTCACACATGACAATATTGCCACTGCCATGAAGGCAGAAGCTGCCAAACACAGCCTTCTCTTCATTTTCACTCTGTCTGTCTCAACAGAGCATGAATGGACCTAAGAAACAAGCACACATCATTACACTCTGCATTCCACAATCCAAACACACACTCTGTTTTATCCTACATCATCTGATGCATTTATTGAATATATAGATTTAGACACTGCCCAAAGACAGAGCACCTGAGAGATATCTCTAATAATAGGTGCCTGAGGCTCCTTTAAGGGCTGAATCAACTTCAGCCCTGGAGGAAATAAATGAATAAATTGCCCCAGCATGACTACGCTCTGGAGTGAAAGAAGGAAAGGTTAATACTTAGGGTTTTTTTTCACTGCCTTTCTCTAGTTGATTTCTGTTTTTATCCGTGTCCACCTGTCGTGTTAGTTTAATTATCTGTTTGACGGGTTCATGTTCCGTACTCTCGTTAATGTTTGTTGCTGCTTTGCCCAGCAAAAGTTTGTCTGCCTATCTGAGTAAGTCTGTGTGGGTTTTTTCTGTGCTAGTCTGAGTGGTGCTGTATGAGCCTTTATTTCTGTGGGTTATGTTTCACTAATAATAATGAATCTGTTTATTTTTTTAAGTGGAGATATTTCAGCCTTATTGGGTTTCCTGTGGTGGCACAGACATGGGACCACCATCCAAGTCATCTTGCATACCTATGGGGCTCCACTCAGGAGCTCCGCTGTTTTACCCTCTGACCTCGCTCTGTTGAAGTCCTTGAGTCTCTCTTGTTACATGGGGAAAAAAAAATTCATGCACATTTTCATTTTGAGCCCAATAGTCTCAAGGTTTACCAGAATTATTTCAATAAAGTAATAAAACCACACAAAATTACCGAAGTGCATAGCAAAATCAAATGAAATGCTGCATTTTAAAATCTACAAGGCTGCACTTGAAATATTCTTTCAAGCATTAGTCTTTAGAGTTAACCTAAAACGTAAGGTGTGATGTGTGTTATGTTCATTAATGGGTGCATTTAATTTCCAAAGATTCATTTTACGCACCACAACTCAGACACTTTCGAGAAACTACAATAAAATGTGTATCCGTATGTCTTAAATTATAAGCTATAAAGCATTTTGACTTCTCTTGGAACAGCATCTCTGCATTACTACATGAAATGGGAATTCCGTTTTATTACATCAAGATACGACCTCACCAAGTCTCCACACAATAAACCAGGACACAAAAACGACCCGAGAATCCTTTGGTTTCTGATCACAGATACAGAGCGCCTCCTGCCGAACACTGCACCACCTCATGTATTTATGCTCTCATGCACATTTCGGCTATCATTAATCTTTAGTTGTCAAGGCAAAGTGCACTCAGACTCTCATCAGAACGGAATAGCACATTTATTGGATCAACAGGAATAAATGTTGCACATTATAATTAAGATTTTAACCTTTCACTAAACCAGCACATAAATTCCATGAGCATCATAAGATATTGAAATGTGTGCAGGAAAAATGTGAACTGTCTAAAAAAGACTCAGAGCAACGATGCCAGGTTATTTAACTCACAGGAATGGGTACAAGAAAAAATTACCAAATAAGAAAGGATTACTGTGGTTTTTAATATGAGCTCTCAGATCAATTTGTTAATATTATCTTAATTTTGAAAAATACACTTTTTATTTTAATTTTATTGCTTTTTAATAAAATAAATGAAATTTCTAAATAATATTGCAGAAAAATACAACATCAGGAATCAGCTCTGATTTTCTCTAATAATCTTTTCTTAAAAGAACAAAAAAAAAAGGCTTCGGTAATTAATTCATTAAAAGTTTTTGATTTTGGGCTTAGATGTTCCTTTAAATATAATAATATTAATAGTAACAATTAAAAATAATAACAAAAATGAGCATGAGCATCATAATCTGAACTCACCACTCAATTCCAGACAGTGTCCAAAAGAAATGACTGCTATATCACACATACAGAGGAGGAAGAGAGTGGAGAGGTCTGGTGTCCCGTCTGTCCTGGTTTACTTTGGACCTGATTACTCACAGACAGCCGAAGTGATGAAGCCTGAGGAGGAGAGGAAGGAGGAGGAGGAGGAGGAGGAGGAGGAGGAGGAAGGTCTGCTCTCCAAATGGGCCAGGGTCTGTCCTCGGTCTGCTACTTAACAGGGGGGCGGTGATATTGAGCGTGTAAAAAAAAAAAAAAACTCTTGCGACACCATCCTCATCATGAGAGCTTCTGGGAGGAATTTACACTGCTGGAAACTTCTGCACACTCCTTTGATGGGGATGGAGCTCATCTATCAGAGGAGCTCAGGAATGAAGGCTGGGGTTTTACACACACACATATGCACCCACATGTGCACACACACACACACACACACACATGAACATTTGTCTTACTCTCCTTGTGAGGACTTTCCTCTGACATAATTATTAATACAGCTGATTAACACTATACCTACACCTAAATCTAACCCTAACTTTAAGCTCAGTTATCTTTTTTTCTCATACTGGCTCTAATTTTAAATAAAAACTGCTAGTAAAAAAAAATACAAACAAAAAAAAATCCTGGGGACCAGCCAAATGCCTTCACAAGGTTAAAACTGTCAGATACTCCTATGCTAGTGGGCATATTTGGTATTTGGTATCAACCACAATATAAAAACATCACACACACACACACACACACACACACACAAATACAAGTAAGTGCAAGCTACATGTGAAGACTTGCATAGATATTAAACAAATCTTACTCATTGAAAAAAGAAACCTCTTAATCACTGTTCAGAGAATGTAAAAGCCCTGAACCATACGCTGTGGTTTTAAAAAAATGACATTATTTGATTTAAACAGTAAACGGAATAGGGCGGCACGGTGGTGTAGTGGTTAGCATGTCCGCCTCACAGCAAGAAGGCCTGGGTTCGATTCCCGGGCTCGTGGCGTTTCTGTGTAGAGAATGCATGTTCTCCATGTGCTTGCGCAAGTTTCCTCAAGGTACTCCGGTTTCCTCCTACAGCCGAAAAACACGTACAGTAGGCTAATTGGCTGTTACGAATCGCCCCTAGGTGTGAGTGTGAATGTGTGGACAGTTGTATGTATGTTGGCCTTGCAATGGTCTGGCGAGCTGTTCAGGGTGTACCCCGCCTTCACCTATCTATCTCAGTCAGCTGAGATAGACACCAGCCTCCCCGTGACCCTAATAGGATTAAGTGGCTTAGAAAGTGAATGAATGATGAATGAGTATACAGAAAAAGAAATATAAGGTAATATTTAATAATTATGCGCCGAGGGCAAGGTGGATGTCGTGTCTATCTCGATGACTATTCATGAGCTTTGGTATATGCTACACGGAAAATTAAGAAAAGCATGCTCTGTAACAGTGTGCCTTAAAATTCTTTAAGAGTTTTATTATAAACAACACAGAAACACAAGAAAAATAAAACAAAACACGAATTTTTTTTATGTTAAATTTTCTATTCTACATGCGTGACCATGATGACACCGCCTGCTCCAAGTAACTGTTACAAACAGTGAGTGTGCAGTGTTTTGAAGCAAGCATTATCCACTCGAGATAGTGTCTTTAAACCCCAGATAGTAAACCAATCAGATTACACCTTTTCCGTTATTTAGTTTTATTATTCCTTTCAAGGTGGCTATGTCTCACCTTCAGTTTGTGTGTTTCTTAGCAGGTTTATACAAAAAAAATGTATATGTGGGTTTTCATGCAATTTCTACCAGAGCTGAGGGTTTGGACAAGGAAGACTCCATTAGATTTTGGACATGATCCTGACCAAATTCTGGATCCAGGAATTTTTTTAAAGGATTCTTTAACATCGTCAGCTAGGATGATTCTTGACATTCTGGTCCGTATGGTGTATTGCTGCACTTAGCAAAGGTTTGCACTCTCTGAGTGTTCTTGTGCCCTGGGATGGTCCGGTGAGCTGTTCAGGGTGTACCCTGCCTTTGTCCAGAGTCTTTTTAGATAGGCTCCAGACTCCCTGCGACCCGAACAGGATTAAGTGTTTCAGCAAATGAGTGAATGAGTGAGTGAATGAATGCTCTTGTTTAGATTGTGTGGTGTTAAGCCAAAATAATAAACATTATGAATAGCTCATATCTCCTCGGGGCAGTGGTGGCCTGGTGGTAAGGTGCTGGATTACTGATCCCAAGGTCGGGGGTTCAAGCCCCACTATCGACGG
>JAQMYF010000017.1:6732822-6744263 GCA_030014195.1 Neosilurus mollespiculum
AAGAAATCTTATTATAAATCTTAGTCCTCCAGAGGAAAATGGAGTGTGTTTGAGGTTTTACAGTAACTACCAGGCTCTTCAGATGAGAATGGTGAGTCTTGCCTGTTTTAGTTAAGATGTACAGGTGAGGTAGGGTAGAAGGAATGACAAGGTCCATTAACTTTTCCGCTGCACTCAAGTGACAAGTACTCTCAAATCATTCTAACAAAATGTTCCCCCAGCAGTAAATCAGTATGCCATATAAACTGGAAACGTGTGTGTGCGTGAGAGCGTGTTACCAGTTTATTAGTTAAACAGATTTCATAAAGAATAAACTGGAAACTCAGTGTAAGATGGCATTTTTAGTGCTTTCTGTGTGTCTGTATCTTCAAATACTGCGGAGAACGACCTTGTCATCAGCAGCATCAACAACAACCTTGATGTGCCTTTGCTGTGGTTTTTTGATGTGTGCCATGTTGTGTGAACTGTGAATAGTGCGTACGTTTCTTTTCCAGCAGCAGCTGAACCCTCTTTCAGCCCCCACCATTGATCTCATGCCACACCCTCTTTCTCAGCAGACCTCACCCATGCTGCTAGGTTGCTTGGCACCTGTTCTGAAGTCTTGCTCTTATTTGGCTGTAGTGGACTGGCTGCCAGCCAGTGTGTTCTCTCGTCTGTCTGCCTGCTTTTCATCACTGACATCATTACAACCTAATTCGCTCTCTTTTTTTCCACTGAAGCTTCCAGTCCTGGAATTCTGCAGGACAGCACTGAGAGGGGAACAAATTGAGTGTTTCTCTTGCTGCATTTATTTATGAAAATATTGTCATGCATGTAATCTTAATCATAAACATGCTGTTTGATACTTTACTCAGTCAGAAAAGCGATGAAATAGGTTTTCTTGCTCTCTGATTTATGTATAATAAGCGTGTGTCCGTCATGAGAATTATGCATAATAAAGTGTGTATATGTGTCACTCTGTTCCCAACAGAATATCTGAACTGGAAGAGCCAGGATCCACACCAGTCTGTGTTTACATGAGAGATGAGGTAGGATCCTTCACTTTTATCTACTCTGTAATCCTTGTTCTTTTTAATGTAATAATGTATTTTATTAGGATGTGATGAGATATTCATGTGTGTGCGCTTGTGTGTGGGTGTATCTGTGTGTGTTGGGGGCTGGGATTCTTTTGCAGGTTAGTGGAGAGGACGCCCTTAAGAAGACCACTCTGAAGTCTCTAGGCCTGACTGGAGGCAGTGCCATACTGAGGTCAGAGCCCACTAGATGATTAAACGGAGGTTGTTAGTGTAATGCTTATTCCAAATTTTAGCAAAACAGCTTCATTTTTAGCAGAAGTTGTCCTCATCCATAAGTAAACCCAATAATGATTGCATTCCACAGTGCTGTTGCATTTCTAATTTTAATTGGTCAAACGTTTTTGTTTTTTTTAATGAAAGTAGTTTGACAGTAATGCTTGCTATGTATAAATTTACAGGTTTTTATTACTGTACATGTTTATGATTTCTGTAGCTACATGTAATTTCCAAGGGTTTATGTAGCAGGTACTCCACATAAGGGGGGGAGGGGGGGCAGTCAGAGTGTGTCATGTAGTCTTCATGTAGTTTGCTTTTAATGTCCTGTGTAACATTGAATTGAACTGACACTTCTTATCCTTTCTATACCTCTTCTCATAGGTATGTACTGAAAGCAAATAACACTCCAGGACACGATGAGTCCATGGAAGCAGCTGGCACACCAAACAACACAGCTGCTCCTGCATGCCAGCCTTCTCCTCCAGTTACCCCCATGCACTCGGATCCCCCAGATGAACACAAACCTGCCCTAGTGCCCGTAGAAAGCCCTAGTCCCCCCTCTCATACCCTTGAAGCTTCTGCCCAAATGTACCAAGCACTTCCTGTACTACAGGAACAGGCAGAGCCATCTCAAAACCAACAGCAAGTTGTGCGACCCAAAATCACTCAAGCTGCTATTCAGATTCCTCAGGAGGCCAGTTCCGTGCCACAGGTGGATGAAGAGCAAGCAGGGCCATCCAACAAAAATAATTCAGACTTTTCCGTGCCCAGAAACTTTGTGCCTTTCTCAGGTGGAGGGCAGAGGCTTGGAGGATCAGGAGGTAATGAACAGAAGGAGTGCCCGTCGTTGGCATTATCCTCCTCAGTGCTGTCCAGTTGGTCTCCAAAAGCCAAGAAGGCAAAACCGAGCCATGAAGTCCAGGTAAAGGCAAAGAGCAGAACTCCTTTTTTAGTGGCAGGTTTATAGGGTTTAATTTTTGAACGGTAATAGAGTAACACCATCTCTAACATCCAGAGAGCTTCTGTTATACCATCTGATAGCTGTAGAAAATAGTGCGAGTACTTCGCTATTGCTCCACTCAGATGGCTCAAAAGATTCTAAATTTTCTATATTTTCTTCTGTACCAAAACAACAATAGAAATTTTCTAGAGGATATATTTTTGACATAAACTTATCATGGGACAGTGGTGACACAGTGGTTTTTACTCTGGGTAGCTGTTCCAAAGAAGTGGAGTTTAAGCCACAGTACCGGCATGCTGCCATCGTTGGGCCCTTAAGCAGGGCCCTTAACTCTTAATTGCTCACTTGTATAAAAATGATAAATGTAAGTTGTTCTGAATAGGGGCATCTGCCCAAATGCCGTAATTGTTGCCTGAACCATTTTGCTTTCAGCAGACACCTAATTTTTTTAGTATAGCTAATTGACTGTAGTGTTGTTTGAGAGATGTCATGTTATCATCCTCTTCTCTGGTTCTTTTTTTCATGGGGTGGGGTGTTGTTTGATTGCTAATGTGTTTTTCTCTTTTAAACTCTTGTGTTGGTGACGTCTTTGAAGTAATGCTGTGATGGAAAATTCACTGGTGGCTGTTGTGTCTATTCAGACATGCCAGAAGCAGCAGAAGGAAGATATTGTCACACACATGCAAACATGCTCATGATTCAACATGCAGGAGCAAAGAGGCAAATCTTGCTGAACAATCTGAAGCTCGCAGTCACATTGGATATTCATGTCTCTTTTCACTTAGTTAACCCCATACTATATAGTGCTGCTGTTGCTTCTCTGTTTAGAGCAGAAAGATGTGATTCAGGGTTGCAAAGCTTCAGAGATTTTGTCATCCTCCTTTTTTTCTTTTTCTTTTTTTTTTTTCTTTTTCTTTTTTTTTTGATCTTCTGTTTTTCTTTTGCGTTTGCAGCGTTCTACTAGCACCTCATGCAGAGCAAAAGATTCAGAGGATGCAGAGGATTATCTGGAGGTAGAACACTGATATCTGGCAGATCTATCAGCTGAGAACTTGGTGACACTACAGTTGTCAGGAGTGTCCATGCTCCAAATAATGCCACATTTACATTCCATCGATCTGTTCCTACATAGTCTTCATTTACGTATTTATTTTTATTCATTTGCATAATCATTTTTATATTCATTTGTATTTTATGACATGAAAACATATTCCTTTCACATGCTCAAAACTAAGATTTTTTTAAATAACTTAGCTCCTGCAAAAAGAATTTCATAATAAAAGACACACTGGCCATTAATGAATTCTCACTGGATGGATACCAACCTTTTATTTGTTTTATACTGCAGCAGGTGGACAGGGAAATGCTTGTCTTCCACCTGGACACAGCAGCACAACGGCAGCATGATGATGTGGAGCTGCCAGACGAGTTCTTTGAGGTGACGGTGGATGATGTGAGGAAGAGGTTCACACAACTGAAGAGTGAGAGGTGGGTGTTGAGTGAGATGATGGGTTAGTAAACCTCACATTTGATCATGGTGTCGTAATGTTCGTAATGTTTGACCCTCAGCACCAAATTAGTTGAAAGTCACAGCTTCGTATTGTTAGATGTAGCAGATTATCTATGGTTATCTGAAAGGGCATGAAATAAGCAGAGGTGAACACAAGCCAATAAGAAGTCGCCTTTCATGACATTGTTGGGAAAGAGAAAGGTTTGTTTACACTGAAGGGGTTTGCAAAAGCTGTTTTTATCAATTTACTGTGGGAACTCTCGCCGTGTTGAATAAGGATTTAGTGACTTTTTCAGGATATGTCTAAGACAGTCATACATATCCTCATTAAATGCAGGTCTTGATTTAATATATAGTAGGAATTTCTAAAACACTTGATTAATTGTAAAATCGAGACCCTTTTCTAGTATTTCATGCTGGAATGCTAATAAATCAATTTTTAAAAATGTGGAGCCAGTGGTGTAGTGGTTAGGGTACTTGACCTATGTTTGAGGGGTCAGTAGTTTAAATACCATCAGCGCCCCTCCATGATAAGACCCAGCAGTATAAATGGGTGGCAGTAAAAATGCTGGGAAGGTAACTGGTGATGGACTAGCATGCTGTGACTTCTGACTGGTTTGGTGAAGCAGGACTTGATAGTCTTAAACTTTAATGTAACTTCAGTAAGCAGAATTAAGGGATTGTCCATCTCAAAGTATTACATAATCCATGCTGAATACAAGTTTGCAAAAAATTAACACGGCATCTACTCTTCATGTGTACTGACTTATGCGAGCCATGTCATGCCAGAGCATGTTTAAGCCAAAAAGTGTAGTTTGATTGACTACTGTGATCAGAGTGTTCCATGCTCCGGCACGGTATAACTGGTTCACTTGGAAGATGTGGCTCAGGCATTTGTTCGCGGACACAGTAAGCATCTGGTGTACCCAAGTACTCAAGCACAAAATTTTGGGTACGATGACCTGTACTTTTCTATTTCTTCCAAAATTCATTAATTCATTCATTCATTCATTCTCAAAGCCACCTAATCCTAATTAGGGTCACGGGGAGACTGGCGCCCATCTCAGCTGACTCAGGGCGAAGGCAGAGGACAGCTTGCCAGGCCATTGCAGGGCCAAAACAAATACAACCTTCACACTTACACTTTGGGGCAATTTGGAACCGCCAATCAGTTTACAGTGCATGTTTTTGGACTGTGGGAGGAAACCTGAGTACTCGAAGAAAACCCACACAAGCATTGGGAGAACATGAACGCGCCAAACCTGAGAATCGAACCCAGGCCTTCCCAAGAGGCAAATAAAACTCTTGCGTTCTGTCCTGTCTAAAATTTTTTTGCAAGGAAGCAACCAACTAGGCTATGTATTGTAGCTGAAATAATAGATTAAAGTATTGAGTTAGATGCACGCTAGTTATGTTAACAGAGTTGCATTAATACAGACACAAATCTATAAATTTCTGTACACCCAGGTCATGAAACTTTTCAAAGACTGTGGGATGCTGTTCATCATGCTTGTACTTTTAACAAAAATTCCTGCACGGCTTGTGTCGGGCTATGAGCTGTTTTTTTCTGCTTAATATAACTTATAAAAGACATTATTTCAAGTCTGCACAGGTTTTTCTTTAATTTTTTCTCGACTTGTTTACATATGAGGTGACTGTGTAATCACATGTAGGAGCTTTGTTTTAATTTGTAAGCGATGCGTGTAGTGGGTATCTGATTGGGTACTGTTTGCTTTAGTTACATTACTTGAACGTTCATCACACCGCTGTGGGTATTTTGTTTCGATAGAAAACTCGTCACATAGCAAGGAGGGTTTTTTGATCTTTATGAGTGACTGAACAACAACGCTGGTGTCTGCGCGGCTTATATGCATACCTGTCCTGCAGAGAACTATGAATAAGCATAAATACATTAGACATGTAATTGTCATTTACCAGGGACCCAAAGTAGGGAATTGTCTCCTGCTGATACTATTAAAGGAGGAGTCATCAACTCTAAGGTGGTTGATATTAGAACGTAACAGCCAAACAAACATTACCAGCAATACTCCCATGTATGTACTTTGTCAGGTTATATGAAAAATAATATAACCAATTTGAACTTGGTGGCATGCATCATGGTTTGCAAGGATCATGAGAAATGCGAACTTGAGAAGCAGAGAGAGACATGCGCACTTGTGGTTTGGTGACCTTTGCCCTTCCACCCATGCATACTGTACTCTTCTCACAGGCTTTCATTTAAAAGCAGGAGAGTTATTCTGGCTCTAAATTACTGCCTTCCATCCCCACTCCTATACAGACTGTTGTGCGCTACGAAAACATCTCTCTCTGTCTTTCGTTTTCTATTCCTAAAACCTTTTGGATTTTTTTATGAGCATGTCTCCATGCCGGCTGCTTGGGGAGACTATCAGAGATAAGTGTATGTCTGTGTGTATGCGTTTTGTATGTTTTTTGTTTGCTATGCGTGCATAATAGCATTTGAATGTTACCGCAGCAGACATGCTTCTGTGACCAAAGGCCTCATCTCTGTCTCTGCTCTTTGATCTGCTCAATGTGTGTGTTTGTCTGTCTTTGTGTAGTGCATGTCTGTGTCTGCTCTGTGTTTTTTGCGGTGGTATTTATTGTTATGCCTTAACTTGCATCCGCGTGTGTGAGTGTGGATGGCGTGGGTGTTTGCGTTAATTAAAGTTTTGATTTTGTTTTTATGTATTAACACTGTACCTTATAGGAACTGTCTGGGAAAATTTTTTATTTAATGCCAGTTTCCATTTACCTCGAATGTCTGGTGTCTGACATCTTTATTTTTTGTCTAGCATCTTTAGTTTTACACTAAAAGCTCCTGTAACATTTAAGTAAGTACACACCTTAGTGTGTAGTTTGAAATTGCCTGCCAGGACAGCTCTCCATCCCTGAGCAGGAAACTCCTCTTAACTTTAATTTACATATTTGTAAGGATGTTTTGTTCTGGGTAGGATGCAGGCGCCCCAAGGTGTTCCACCAATTTTGCTTAATTGGTGGTGTGTTTGATATTGCTCTATTGGAGGATCAGACAGGCTGATGACATGGTATTTGCCACTTAATTGGCACTAAATATGAACCATAAAATAAAAGAACCACAAGGTTGTCTCTGTTACTGTCATTCTTTCATGTCTGCCTGCGCGCCGGCCTATAATTCTTGGAATATTATTAACGATCTCTGGATCAGTGATCAGTCTTCCAGCATTCCAGTGTTTCCACCATTTATCCCCCCTAATTTCAGTGTTTGTGTTCTCTTTCTGTCTATCAGGAGGGTGTTGGAGGAGGCCCCTCTGATGACTCAAAACTTGAGGGAAGCTAAGAAGAAAGAGAAAATAGATAGGTATCCCAAGGTGAGCCAACTACATGGCCATGCGAGTGCTCTGATCCCTGTTCTCCCGCCGTTGTGGCTCACTGAAGAGTCTGCCTAGTAGTACTTACTTAAGCCTGGACCTTTTCTGGGTTATCCACCTGTTCCTGTATGACAGCTCTTATTACATTTACATGATCAGATAACATTTTAATGCTTTGTTAATTCTCCTGTATTACAGGTGGTGCTGAGAGTTCAGTTTCCTGACCGACAAGTCCTCCAGGGCTTTTTTAGACCACTAGAAACAGGTTAGATTGTCTTGATTGGAACAAGATTCATTGAACAGATGATCTAACTTTTATTAGAATGATGGGAATAGAAGAGAATAGAGATAGAAAGGAAGGACTCATGATCCAAAACATATATGGTGTAGGCAGTATTGTGCCACTGGTGTTTCTTGCTGTCACTGCTGATAGAAGTAGCAGGAAGAATTTTGAAGTGAATAGAACTGTACTTTATGCTCAGATTCAGTCAAATGCTGCAAAACTGATATTTCACCAATGTTTAATGACTCAAAACAATGTGAAAGCAACCAAAGAGCTGCTTAAGGCAAAAAAGTGGAATGTTCTTAAATGGCCGAGTCAGTCAACTCAACAAAACAAGCTTTTCACTTACTGAAAACAAAACTAAATCCCGAAAAACCAACAAACAAGCAACACTTGAAAGTGGCTACAGGAAAGGCCCAGCAAAGCTTCTCAAGGAAAGAAACTTAGCATTTGTAGATATCTTTGGGTTTTACACTTCAGGTAGTCACGTTGTATTGTAGTTTTATATATTGTGCTTATATTTATTATTCTGTTAGTTGAATTACTATTAAGACTGTGAAAATGGAGGAACTATGTGTGAAATTGGCTGGAATTCCTAAAAGGTTAATTAAAGGTAATTTAAATAAATTAAACCTTAAATTATACTGTTGAGTGTGTCCAGATTTTGACTAGTAGTGCTGAGCTGTAATAGAAATGAGCAGTCTGACTTCTCTTTGTAGTTGCTGTTCTGAAGCAGTTTGTAAGGAACCATCTACAGGACCTTGATCTTCCCTTCTACCTATGTGAGTATAAAGGCACTATATACACAGATGAGACCACCATTCCTATTTGGATTATTGATGTCCGTGTGAACTGAGGTGGGTGTGTGATCATCATCTTTTTTTTCTTGTCAGTCATTGCCCCTCCTAAAACCATGCTGGATGACCCCAGTGCTACTCTGTTTCAGGTGAGATGCAGATTGTGTGTTTATAAGTGGGTATGTGTATAATCTAGTGTAGTGCTGTCTTGAACATCTGTTTGTGTGTATTAACTTTTGCTTGTCTGGTTTGGTTTCCTTTATGAATAAAAGGAATTTACGTCCATGCCCCTTCAACAACTCCCACTATGCATGGTAGAATTCATTACAGGTTCAGATGTTATTTCTTTTGTCACCTTTTACACATTCTGGGTTGGATTTCCACCTGCACGTAAGATGGCTGATAGGACAGAGTTCAAAAGTTGGGGTTTTGTTTCCATTCCTCTGCATTGGTAAACACGTTGAAGCTTAGTTAGTGGTCATTGTGTGACTACAATGAGACTTTTTAGTAATTTTGGAACACATTTGAAGGTAATATTAATATTCCTGCTGGTTTTGTGTCACTTCTGTAACTGTGATCTAACGTTGTCCGTAGAGAAGACAACTAAACATATTCACGTGGTCATGTTCATTGTTGTTAGGCAGTCCTTGATTTCGGTGACAACCATTACCTGTTTTATAGTTGGCGTCCATATTTTTTATTTCCTAGAATCTCTGCTTATGACCACTGCAGGTGTCTTGGATCATGTCATTCTAGTTCAAAAGTCTATAATGTTTTGCACTGTAGCTTAAAATGTAAAAAATCCTCCAGATATAGATTCTGGAGATTAATATATAAAGGTTTGCTTTTCATGTTAATAAATACTTATCAGCCATAAATGACCAAGCCTGTTCATGGCTCAGCTGGTTTACATTTAGTCATGCTCACAAACTAATCTGAATTTATGAAAGTGACCGAATATCAACCATATTGCTTTAGAGCATCTACTAAGAGCAGCAAGCCCCAGTAGGCACACGCTGAAATCCTTTCATAAAGCTGCCATTCCTTTCGTCCTAATAGCTAGTTTTTTATTTTAATTTAATGATTTGTTGTGGTGCCATCCCGGCTTAGTGGTTAGCACCATGCCCCACACGAAGAAGCCTCATGGTTCTAGTCATGTGGCCAACAAGGACCTTTCTCCCTTCTCTGAGTTTTGCATTTCTTCTCCTGTGCTTGGGTGGGTCTTCCCCAGGTACTCTGGTTTCCTTCCACAGTCCAAAGACATACGCATCAGGGTAACTGGCTACTCTACGTAGTGGTAAAGGTTGTTTGTGTCTGTAATAGACTGGGATTGGCTTCAGCTTTTCTGGCAACCCTGATAGATACTTGTTATAGATAATGGATGGATTGATGAATTTGTTTAAGAGGAATAACGTGGACAGTGATGTAGTGGTTAGTACATCCACGTCACAACAAGAAAATCCTGGCTTCATGTCCTTGGCTCGACAAGGGTGTTTCTGTGTGAAGTTTGCATGTTCTCCTCTTGCGTGGCTTTCCTCTGTGTACTCCCAGTCATCTTGAAATATCTTCAAACAAAAGATTTTTTCACAGGTTTGGTCACATCCACATACTATAGAGCAAATCGGATGGCAAGCATATTGGTAATTAAAACCAGTACCCAAAATTGCCTATTTGCTACATTATCCACGCTGCGTGGTGGAGGTTCCTTGCATTCTATGAGTGCCCCTCTAGTTGACTGTTGCAATAGTGGCATATCCTGTAGTCCAAGTACCACAGTGGTTTGCCAACAATTACACTGTAATTTATTAATCAATGAGCAGCACGGTGGCATAGTGGTTAGCACAGCCACCTCACATGGGTTTGATGCTCGGGCTCGGTGAGGATGTGTTCCGAAACCTGTGGGCAGGTTTCCTCCGGGTACTCTGGTTTCCTCCCACAGTCCAAAGACATGCACATTAGGCTAATTGGCTGTTCCAAATTGCCCCTGGTATAAATATAAATGTGAATGGTTCTGTGTGTGTGTGTGTGTGTGTGTGTGTGTATGTATGCATGTGTTGGCCCAGGCTCCAGCCTCCCTGTGACCCTGGTAGGATTAAAGGGTACAGAAAATGAATGAATATCATGAGAGTAGGTTTCCAAATGTTATAGAGAAAATGAAGTAACCAGAAATGAGTAGCAGGTAATACAGAAGCATGAATCAGCTTTTAATCTGTCTCACACAGAGGATGCAAGACTGAATAAGATTTTTATAAATACCAACTGTCTTGTGTAAATAAAAATACATTTAGTATCCAGTCTGATAATGAGGCTATCGTGAATTTGGTTACTAATATTTTAGTACTCCAGCCTGGCTTCTTGTACATTTTTAATTCTTAGAATAAAAATAAAAAGATCTGTTGAGTTTTTCAGTGTCTGCTTTGGTTGGTTCAGGTTTTGGACAGGATTTGGTGTTACATATAATCTGATTCAGTGCTTGATGATGTGTGAAAGGTACTCCCAATTTAGGTCCAATTAATGCTCTTTGACGCATACACAAACTTCTCTACTTTTTTTTTTCCCCCATGTATGCACCTTTTTTTCTTGGTTATACAATTCCAAGAGCTCTGGGTTTCATCCTTTCACTAACGGAGCCAACATTCTGCAAACTGTTGGCAAGTTACACAAAACATCAAAGAGTCAGTGGCGACAGACTTTAAGAGCACAGATCTGCTCTATAAACACATGACACAAACTGATTGTTATTCAACATCACAGATTCATGGAATACAAAATACATTAGCGATGGGATATTAAGGAAAATCTGATACAAAGCAGTGTTTCTGGACCAGGCTTTGGCCTCAGTGTTGGTATTCTGTATTAGATCAGGGCATGCCTACTGCTCTTCTCTCTCATGCTCATACTCCAGACTGTGAGTCAGGGCCAGGCTTTCAATGAACTTATGGATTATGTTAGCATCAGAGGCTTGGTGGACCAGGAATGAGGGAGTGGTGGATCGAATAGGGTAAAAAAAAAAAAAAAAAAAAAAAAACAAGTATGTGGATAGAAGAGGACAGGCTGGTTTGAGGCACCTTTCTTCTCTGTTCAAAGCGAAAGGTCCGGAATGTTCTCCGTGTTTGCCCTGACCTCAGCTGGCTTTCATTTAGCCAGGTGGAAACTGGCATATGGGGGGTGCTTTGATCCCACCCCTTCTCTTTCTCTCTCTCTCTCTCTCTCTCTCTCTCTCTCTCTCT
>JAQMYF010000017.1:6744363-6789717 GCA_030014195.1 Neosilurus mollespiculum
CTCTCTCTCTCTCTCTCTCTCTCTCTCTCTCTCACTCTCTCTCTCTCTCTCTCTCTCTCTCTCTCTCTCTCTCTCTCCTCTCCTCTCTCACATGAGTTTAGTTTTGGGACAGTTGTATATAAAGTAGCTCTCTGAAAATCCTGATGCAAAGAACGGTTCTAGTTGTCTCTGCTTTAGTAGTGATGCTTTTTAGAGAAGTCACTCCTCTCTTGTCCAGAGTACTGATCTCCGTCTCTGGCTATCTCTCCAGCCTGCTGACCAGAATCTTGGATTCACAGGCAGTACAGGCTTGAGATTTCCTTTTCTGTTAAATGCCTCTAGCTCAAACTTTCAATTTTCCACAACTTTTCACTTTCCCCTCTCTCTCTTTCTCTCTCTCTCTCTCTCTCTCTCTCTGTGTGTAAAAGCCTGCGCATGGTTCTGTGGCCACTTGCTTCCCAGAAACCAGCACTCTGTTGGCTTATGATGGCTTTTGAGTCCCAGCAATGATCAGAACTTACCACTTATAAATCTCTAAATACACACACATGCCCAATGTTGAATCTCTTGTTTTTAAATTAACATCAGGAAACTAAGCATTGCCCCAGGAGCTACTTACTCCTTCCATGTTTGACCACTACAAATGCGTCCCACAGAGTGTCCCCCACAAACACACACTCTCGGAAAGCCGTCAAAAAACCAAACCAAGAACCAAAACAGCCATGGCACGAGAGAACACGGCAACCACAGAACATTTCACATTCCCTCATTTTCCTCTCTCTGTTTTTCTTTGTGTATCCAGATGGTATATAGACTTACTCCTTTGGTGGTGTTCCCTTGTTGTTTAATTACAGGGCATTGGGAAGGAAATTCTTTTCTTCGTTGTGCATTTTCATGTCTTGTTTTTTGTCTTGTAGAAGAGCATGGGCTCCTTTGTTGTATCCCAAATTATGTCTCTTCACACACAAACACCTTTGTCAGTTTCCCCCCTTTTATTCCTACTTCCTTGTTTTTTGTTTGTCTGCTCTCTTACTTCCTTTACCTACTCATTCCTCCCTCTCTCCCTCCACCATACCCTGTGCCTCTCAAAAAATTTTTGGTCTCTTTTTCTTCTGTCTCTATCTCTGTCACCCTCTATTAGGACTTAAAAGCATTAAAGGCACACAACAGAATCTTTAATCACTCTGTGTCATGTCACGGAAGGAATGTTTCCCATCACAGGCAGCCTTTGATACAACCCCCCACACACACCAGACCCTCTCTCCCCTCCATCGCTCAAACGGGAGACATTTGTGGCTTTGTGGGGACAGAATGCTTGGTAGCCCATTTAAACACATTGTTTTCCCCCTCAAAGAGCCCTAATAATAGCAATTAGGACACAGCTTTACCCATTATAGTGCCAGTGCAGGGTGCAGAGGAATACAGGGTGCAGAGGAATCCTTGCTCGTGTGTGTGAGAGAAAGTTTAAAGGAATTAACGCTGCCTTATGATGATCAATATGGATATTTAATTTTTAAAGCCTCGGTCACCTTCTTTCTTTTTCCTATTTAGCTTTCTCTAAGTAATTTATCAAGTGCAAAAAAGAAAAAGTTAATAATTTCAGTTGAGAGATTT
Source organism: Neosilurus mollespiculum (assembly GCA_030014195.1). Classification (NCBI taxonomy): domain Eukaryota; kingdom Metazoa; phylum Chordata; class Actinopteri; order Siluriformes; family Plotosidae; genus Neosilurus; species Neosilurus mollespiculum. The sequence goes on from JAQMYF010000017.1 coordinate 6,745,957, forward strand.
TAATTATTTTCCTGCTTGGTTTAAGTGTAATGGGCTTATATAGGAATAACCCAGTGTACAAATAACCCAGTGAATTAAAATGAGCAAAAGAGTGACTTGTTTACTCGGCACCTTTTCCCCATGTGTGACCATAAGCAAAACTGCATCTACCATTTTATTGCTTTCATTTCTATTTTAAAACCAGTTTTTAATTATAATCACAGTATTCACCTGTAGCCATGAATGTTTATGAATATATATATTAGGGATGTGAATTCAATTCCGATTTTTGGGGTGACGAATCGATTCTTGATTCATAACCATTACAAACAAAGGGAGCCAATTTCACGAGTAACTACATTCTTCTATAAGCTAAGAACAACTCTTCTATAAGAAAGAAAGAAATTATATTACTAGAAAGCTGGTTTTGTAGATGTACTGATCCGCTTTGCTCGTTCAGAGTTGGTTGGGAGTTTAGTGAAGTGATGGAGTGCTGCTGCTCCGGTTCTTTTAGCTCCGGGTGATGGCGTAAGATGTGGACTCGGGATTTGAAGTGTTCCCGAAATACTTGACTTTTATTTTGCACATTTTGCACAACGGCATGTCATGTCAAGCTCCTACTTACCCGGAAAATCCGAAGTGCAAGCATCAAAGCTAGGCTAAAAGCTACCGTGTTTCCCCGATAATAAGACACTGTCTTAATTTTTTGGTTCAAAAAACACCATAGGGCTTATTTTCAGGGTAGGTCTTATTTTAATTAACATTAACAGCAATTTCAATAAACAGGTCGGTGTGAACACAAAACTCTGCCTAGATAATAGGCAGAAGATAATAGGGTAGGTCTTATTATTGGGGAAACATGCTAGTTCTGTACCCGCCACTCACTGGAACAATTCACGACGGAGGCCGCGTGTGGACAAACGGTACGTGTTGTGAGTAAGGTTGGAAATTCTCGAAAACACGTGATCTTAAAAATTGATTCTTGAAAATTTGAATTCATTCATAATGCTAATAAATAAGAATCGCGATTCAGGCGTGAATCGATTTTTCTCTGGCACCCCTAATAAATAAATAAATAAATAGATAGATAGATTGATAGATTGATTAATTGAAGGGCTAAAAGTGACAAAGCAGACATTTTGGGAGATGATACAATCTGATACAGATGCTTGGTTAATGGTTTTTATTTTTGCTTGACAGATGTTCAGGTTCACAAAGGTTTTTTTTAACATGATAACAGATGCTTTAAATCAATCTGGATGAATTAAGAGTGTGAAAATGACCACTGCAGTTGTTTCGCCTCATCCTCTTGAAATCGAAGTGAGTCAATTTTACCAGAGTTAGTACTGCCTGTGTGAAAGGCAAGTGCTTGTGTTGTGTTAACAAAGAAGTCTGCAAATACTAATATGCAAATACAGGCAGTGCAAAACGTGTTTGGAAAGGAGGCAGGCGTGTGTAAGGATTTTTCTTCTTTTTATGCTTATTCACAGAATCCATATTACTTGATGGGATGATTATTATTATTATTTTTTTTTTTTTTTTTTTTTACTTTTGTAATTGTTCCATTTATTGAAAATAGTGTGGAGTACATTTTTACAGTGACATTGTTGTGTTTTCTGTCTGTCTTCTCCTCTCACAGGCCAACCTCTTCCCTGCTGCTCTAGTGTACTTTGGCTCAGACGTGAAGACAGGTTTGTTCACAGCAATTTCCATTTTTGTTTGTCTCTTTTATCTGCTGTCCAGAGCAATGACCTCAAATTAATCCTGTTTACTGAAAGCACGCTCTCCCCAGAGGGCATCCTGGGTAACCAGAGAGCCGACACTGGATACGGCATAATGTAGTGGATGCTTTAGTCTGCTGTGATTGAAGCAGTTAATCACTAATGTCACTCTTGTCATTTACACAGAAGAATAGAAGCCAAGGTTGCTGAAAAGCATGTAATGGACTGGTGTGTGTGTGTGTGTGTGTGTGTGTTTGATAGAGTGCTATTTGCGCAGTGATCTTGTGGACGACAGTGTCTCTGCCCTACAGGCTGATGAGGTCATTGCTGGGTATGATATTCTTAATAATTCTTCATTCTTTCATAGGCAGTAATTTCTCTACGCATTAATCAACAGTGTTGCAATAAAGGTGAAACAGCAGCAACATGCATCATGCTTTACTATTTGAGTTCTAGATGCATAAAAAATGTTCTTGGCCAAAAGTGTGTCTGACTTTTCCTCTTGATCTGAATGTACTCATTCAGGCATCCAGTATTTGTTTTTTTCCCCTTTATTTAGCTTTCTATGAGAACTATGAGGTTAAAGCTGGTAAATAGGTTTGGCATGCCTTAGATTACATTTCCACAAATTGAAACCATATTAATATCCCAATCATCTCCAACATATAATTCTAGCTTCAAACTTTGGGCGCCTTGACTAATCTAATTCTAGTACATATTGATATCACACTGTATTGAGAAGGAAAAGGATTCAGCCCCAAGATGAATTATTTCTCCGTTTTTATAGATAATATGCCATAATATTATTAAAACATGCTCAATGTTTGACAGATATAGGTTTTTACGTTTTTTGTTGTTGTTTTTTTTATACAACATTATCCAACTATTTAAATCATAGACTGTTTTAAGTATTTAATCAAGACAAACAGCCTTTTTCTCCTGAGCTTTCACAGAAAACATTCTTATTAAAGCTTTTACAGGCCTGCATGGCATTAAGTTATTGAGGTTTGGATTAAACCCATTCAATTTTAGAGATCAGTCAGATCTACTAAGAAATGTAAGAATGATGATGATTGATTTTAAATTTGTACCTGTACACTGTAACCAATTAAAAAAAAAATCCTGGACCTCTGACTTTGCCTCTCAGACCCCATTTTAGGAGTCTGGACCCCTGCAAGAAACGTCGTTTTAGGCATTAAGTTTGTACAATGCTAAACTGGTAGTTGTAAGTTTCATTTGTTTTTTAATAATCTTCTTTTCAAATCTGAAGTGCAATATTACAGAAGTAAGCTTCACACCTATTTTTAGTTTTTATATGCGTATACGGCCCTGCGATGGCCTGGCGAGCTGTCCAGGGTGTACCCTGCCTTCGCCCAGAGTCGGCTGAGAGGGGCGCCAGCCTCCCCGCAACCCTAATTAGGAATAAGCGGTTCAGAAAATGAATGAATATGTGTACGTATACATGAGTGTGTGTGTTTACACCAATCAGCCATAACATTAAAGCTATCTGTCTACTTTGTAACCGAAATGGCTTAGTGCTGTGGTATCAGACACCAAGCAGTTCACAGCTCATCCTTTAATTCCTGTAAGCTGCGAGGTGGTGCCTCCATGGTTTGCACTTGTTTGTCCAGCAACAATGTTTAGGTGGATAGTATGTGTCAATGTAAGATCCATATGTATTCTACAACTTAAGGTATCCCTCTAGAACATTGCCCAGAACATCACAATGCCTTCTTTACAAAGTCCATCCTATTGTCATCTCCTTTCTTAGGAAGAGATGACAACAGGATGGACTTTGTGACTTTCAGTGGTGGATAGAGGCAGCAATTTGCAATGCATTGTGTTCTAATGCCTTTTTATCATAATTTTTTTTTTTTTAGCAATCTGTGCTCTCTGTGGGATCAGACCACATGCACTAGCCTTTGCTCTTCCTGCGCATCAGTGAGTCCTAGGTGTTTTCAGCCCTGTTTTATCATTTGTATTTCCTTGTACCTCTTTTGGCAAGTACTAACCACTTCACTTCACCACCAGAAAAGTCCTGTGGCTTTAGATATTCCCTGACCTAGTCATCTCGCTATGATAATTTGGCCCTTGTTAAAGTTACTCCAATCCTTATGGTTGCCTATTGTTTCTGCTGCCAACTCATCAACTTCAAGAACTTACTGTGTACTTGCTGCCTAATATACCCTACCCGATGGCAGATGCCATTGTAATGAGAGGATCACTGCTATTCACTTTACCTCATAACTTTAAAGTTATGGCTGGTCAGTGTATATATAATATCAGCCACGCTATTGCTTTAATGAAGGATGGTTAAGATCCACTCAGTCAACTACACTGCCAAGTCTGAAAATGGCAAATGGGTGAAACTGTGGACCTGGTCCAGTCAATTATCCACTTTTGAATCTCTAACACACAGGCACGCCAGCATTAGTCACCACTGTTTCAGAATGAACTTGTGTAATCACTTCAGTGACTCCCTCCCCATCACTATACGGCGGCTGTTTTTCTGCGAGGATAGTCATTGGCCTGACTGGAATGCCTTTGAGGTTCAATCCAAATGGCAGTGTTGCACTGAAACCACAGGTGCCCCTCCCCCCATCCTCACATATATACACACACACACACACACACACCTTCATGACCCCCATTCCGCCCTCATTTCCTCGAACACCCACCACCACCACCTCTCATACAAGTACATTTCCCCTCATCCTCTCTTGTCTAAAGATAGAAGCTCATTTCCTAGTATCACTGCTCCATCACACACACAGACCCACATATGATTCCCTCCCACCTGTCTCATTCACTCCTTCATCAGGGCACACACACACACACACACACACACACACACACACACACACACACACACACGCAACACCCTGGCTGGGATTCACTTCAAAGAGGATGCCATTTCCTGCTGCTTCCTGGCATGACATGTCAGTATGATGACTTAATGTAGCAATCAGATGTACTCCCTGTCACGCACTTAGTTAGAACGTGTTGGAATAATTGAGATTTTATTGGTGTTTATGATCACAATTCTTCAATCAGGCTGAGCAGAAGGTGTTGATTAATAATCTATAACAGCAGCCATGACAGTAGCGTGTTCCTCTAATAACAGTGACTTGTATGGTGGAGACTTGCACATAACAATTTGTAACTGTTGAGGAATCTCTTATGTAAGCACTTTGTGGTGGTCAGAGATAGTTTTTTTTTTTTTTTTTTTTTTAGATGTTTTCAGGACCAAGGACTTAACTATTATTCTGTAACATAAACCAAAATAAGACATATGTTATGTTAGACACTTAACATTATTCAACACGTACAATTCTTCACCTTTTTGACTAAATGGCACTCATTGCTTGATGTTGGAGAAGGGCTTTGGAATAATCCATTTTCTGCATAAGACAATACCCCTAGCAAAAATTATGGAAGCACCATACTTGGAGGACGTTTACTCAGCTTTTTTGCTTTGTACATGCACTCGTAAACAAATCACAGAAAAGACACAAAAAGAATTTGTTTAATAGCTGAACATTTTGGCTTCATGAAAAATACCTCAAACAAATTAAATCAGATTATTTCAATTAATGGCATGCTTTTTTTCCTAGAACAAATAGGCGAAAATATGGAATCACTTAATGTAGAGGAGGGGAACAATTCTGGAAGCAACAAATAAATAAAAAAATAAATAAAAATCACAATTAGTACTTTGTTGCTTGGGTCAGGCTTGAATTCTTTGAGGCATTGACTTCACCAGTGGAAAAATAATATACTCCATCAGACTGCTTCCAACTTTCTTGAACTACAGTTGACAGATCAGCTTTGCAGTATGGAGTCTTGTCATGGTACAGTGTTTTACATTTCCACCATAAATTTTCAACCAGATTGAAATCCAGACTGTTTATTAGTGATATTATTTGGTCAAGATGTCTCTCCTGAGAGCACTTTCTGCTTTAACATAGTAGTGAGATGTATTATTATCCAAACATATCAAATCTTTTTTCTATTGTAAAAATGAGAAAAATGTCCAGAATTTCTCTGAATACCTATGACTGATGATTGTCATCTTCCCTGGACCATTACCTGACATGCAACCCCATATTATAAATGAGCGGGGAAATTTAATTCTTTTTTTTTTTTTTTTTTTTTTTTTTAGACAGTCATTTTTATATATATTTCTTTTGAACAGCACACAAGACAGAAATTCCAGCATCATCCCCATGATCATCCACACTTCTCTTGAGCCCACAGTAACCTTCCTTTCTTCTTTTTATGTTTTAGCACTGTTTTTTGTTTGACTTTTCTATATGTAAATCAAATTTTATAGAACTTGCAGTTCTGTAACAAATATTATGTCGTTATGTCCTGCTTTTATGCAGTTCTATTTTTAAGTTTTCTCATCCTGATGGTCTGATGTCTTTGTTGGACAACCCTTTTACAACATTTTCATTTTGCTTATATCCATCCATATTTTATTCACACCACTTACATGTCATGTAAGTCATGGGGTAAATTGGAGCCAAAGACCTAGAGCAGGTTGACAGGCTATCACAGACAAACAACCATTCACATGTATGAGCAATTTAGAGGAACTAGTTGACCTAATCTGCATGTCTTTGAATTATGTGAGGAAGCTGAAGCACTCTGAAGAAACCCACACATGCACAGGGAGAACATGCAGAACATACACAGAGAAAGGCCCTAGTTGGCTTTTGAGATTTAAACCCAGAACAATGCTAAGTTTTGAAAGTTACAAACTCAGAAGTGACAGTGATTAATTACTCTATGATTACGGAGAGCAGCAAACTTCTTTTTAGATGTCCTTCTTGAAGGGGTTGAACAATTCTTTCCAGGCATTCTTTACAAAAATAATTTTTGTGTCAATGGCCTTTCTATTAGTTAAATCCAAAAGGTTGTTAATTGCTTAAGCACTCTCTTAAACTGGCAGATTAATTAGCATTTTTAGACTTGTGCTGGCACCTGTTTTTGAACATTGTGATTCCATAAATTTTTTACTCAACATTGAATAATTCTATCATTTCCTACCTACTTCATAAGGGAAAAAATGTCATTAAATAAAATGAAGCTGGAATTTTTGGCTAAAGTGTCTAGTTGTCGTATCTGTGATTTGTTAAGTAATTTTTGCCAGGGGTTGTAATAGAAGTAAACATTTAATTAACACCCACACACCCACCCTCCCCCCCAAGTTGTACTGTACCTTGATATCCCTGTCTTATCTTAATAAAAAAAACTAAAGACTGCTTTTCATTGTTCATGCAGCAGTTGACAATATAGATTTCTTATAGTGGACCTATGTAGTAACTAAAAAGCCATTTAGTTTCAGCCTAAGTTGGAGGGAATTATTCCGGCATTTATAAGTTGAGGTAGTGGATTTTTACATGAACCCCAGATAAAAATACTATAGAGCAAATATATTACTGTGCATCCATAAATAAAGGGAAGTTTATAGTAAAAAATGAATAAATAATTTGAAAAAATTAAATTGACAAAAGTTTTGGTGTTTATCTAACAAAATTATAGAATATAATCTCTCATGCAAAAAGTTAAATGATATTGTAAACTGTTCTTTGTTGAAAACCTTAAAAATAATTAATTGAAAGCATCCAAAAGCTCTTTGGAGGAAGATAAGGCTGAATAAAAAAATTCCCAATTTCTCATCTGCACTCACACCTAGAAATTGGTGCTGCATCTAACTGTTATTACTATTATTATTATTTTTTTTTTTTCAAAGCCTCGGAAACCGCCTCAGACAACTTAAACACGGCACAGAAGGCGATTCCATGTTAAATGCTGTGAATCAGAGATTTAGTTATGTTTAAAATAGTTATATTTTCCAAAGATTTTTGGAACTGCAAGGCTGCTGTTCTATAGACAGTTGTTCAGAGTTTAATACATGTTAAACGTACATGTAAAATACTGCTCATCTAGGGTGTAACGTGAAGCAGAATATTGAAACAAGTACTTCTTAAAGGTTCTTGTTATCTATTCAAAAATGTCATTTATTTTCTGAACCGCTTAATCCAAATTAAGAGTCACGGGGAGGATGGCGCCCATCTCAGCCGACTCTGGGTGCGGGCAGAGACAGCTCGCCAGGCCATCGCAGGGCTGAAACACGCTGGCAGCCTACTCTTTATGAAAGTCAGCAATGATTCTTTTACATGCCTCTCACCATAGACAGTGAGAGACAGTGCTGGCCTTTGATAACCCAGTTAGCTGCACTGGGGGAATAGCAGTGACAACCCGCTGATAGTGGAGAATGAACCCAACCTTGGGATCAGTATTCCAACACCGTACCACCGGGCCACCACTGCCCCCATTCAAAAATGTCCTTAACAAATTGCTCATTTGTTAAGGAGCATGAGGTGTCACCACATGCTCCTGGCTTCAGTCACTTTACCTACATTTAGCTTTAAAAGCCTTTGGGCTTAGACAGTCACCTCATTTCTCTATTAAAAAACAAACAAATGTGTGCTTCATTTAGGTTTTCAAAAAATTCTGATGAGAAACTGGGATTTTTTTTAATCCGGCCAAATAGAATCAAACATTTACAGGTCATACATTTACAGATTGACACATACGTGACACATATTTACAATGCTAATTAAAACTTGGTTTTCCCTGACCCGCCCACGTATTTGCCTGACTTTAATTTGATGTACACAGCTGGATGCATACTAGATTGCCCTAGATATGGAGTAATATGTGAAATGATTCCCTTATAAGCAAATTTTATAGACTGTATCAACTGTTCCTTTCAGCGTGGACTAAAAGGATGTGCATGGCCATTGGTCCATGTGAGGCATGACCTCAGAGGTATTCTGTGTTTGGTACAGCATGAGGCTTCTCTCTGTAGGAGGTTATGGATGTTGGTACAGGAGCAGCAGGTGGCTGGTGTCCCACTCAGCGGAAATACTTGTAGCCGGAAAGATTAAGATGTTTGCACTGAAGTGACTCTACACAGGAAGCTTCTAATAACAGCAGCCTCTCAGGAGGTCATGCCCTTTCACCTCTTTGCTCTCTTCACCTTACATGAAAGCAGTCGGCGAGGCAGGGTTAACCTTCCAAAACACACACACATACACACACTTCTAAATGCATCCTCCAGCCTGAGAGCACTTTTTTTGGGAAGCAAAGGATCGGAACTTATCTCGTTAAGCCCCATTTTCTTCCCTCTCTTTCTTCCTATTGCTCTCCAAATGTTTGATATCCTCCCCTTTAATCTCTCTCTCCCCCCCCTCCTTTTTAATCTCCTTTCTTCCCGTTATCCCCCTCCCCTCTTTCTCAGCTGCATGCCCAGGTCTCCAGTACCATACTCCAGTTCACTGCCCCCTGAGGAAGCTCTGCCTCTGCACACTGAGTCTAATGGAGGTCTGAGTAGCCAGGAGAACCGTGAGGACAACACTAATGAACCAAACCATGCTCCCAAACCAGTTCGCACAGACCCTGCAAAAGTGCCCAAATGGCTCAAGCTGCCAGGTGTGTTCAGGTCCCCATCTCACTTTTAGGTGATCTGTGTTGGTATACACACTGGGAAGCAATAAACTAGTAAACATGTTATTTTATCTTAGCTGTTGTCACTGTACAGTTTCTATATATTGTGTGTGTGTGTGGGGGGGGGGCATTTATAACTTACATTAACAGGCATTTATGGTGAGTCGATCATGATTGAATAGCATTTGAAATGTTATAGTGTAATGTCTTTGGAATTTGATTACGTCATACGGGTGTGTCTGAATTACACTGTGATAGGATCTTGGGAAGGTGTAAACCAGAGCACTCTCAAGTGATGGCTAGGACTGTCACATGATCGCATGTCCTAATCTTGGTAACCATTACGTTCTTTCATATGACTATTCAGGCAGTTCTGTAAAATACATCAACAAACAGAATTCATTGATTATGATCTGTTTACTGTGCCTTTATATTTTAATTATTTTCTTTGATTTATAAACTATTTATAATTTTTTTGTGTGTAGCAAAGTGTCATAACTTATTTGCCCTGGGTAATTATTCTCTGTTGCATTTTGTATTTTCACTAGGTCGTATTTATTTCAGTGATAATCGGTGTATGGTATTTAACTCATGACTTTTCCATTTAATAAAACAAACAACAATATGCTTACATGTTCCATGTCATTAAAAGTTGCTCTATATAGTGTGTGGGTGTGCATTGCACTGCTGTCATGCATAGCAGAAGCATAAAATCCATGATGACTCACTAGAGATTGCATTTCATAGTTAGTGACAGCAAGAACTGATTGTGACACAGTAACATAAATAAAATGAAATATTCATTTATTTATTCATTTAGTTACATAATTATTTTATTAGTAGTATTTATATACAACTGAAGTCAAAGACTGACAGTATAATATGAAATATTCCAGAAATGACTCCCTTATATTCACGTTAATTAGATTCAGTGGCATTTTGATCTACTCTGATGATGGATGCCCTGCACAGAAAACTGCTAAATATGTTTCCAAAACACCTTGTTGAAAAATTCTCCAAAGGTTTCAGCAGAGAAAAACAAAATTTACAATGATAATAACCATCTTCCACCCTTCTCCTGTGTACTTTGCTGGAGAAATTGCAGATTAGAGCTGGCCAGAACTCTTAAATCCCAGATATCACATAAGATATGAATACATTAAAGTAGCATGGAGCCTGAGGTTTTGTACTTATACTGTTTTGTTACTATTTATAATTTTAACACAGATCAGGTGCTCAAGCAAGCTCAAATTGTCCTGCAGTAGTAATTTCTACCAGACCTTCAGAATATCTCCTTAAGCCTCTAATTCATCTGTTCAAACCACAAGGACTCAAGCTGCACAATTTAGTGCCTGAGATAAGACTTTCACAGTACAGTGCATTCTTTCCTACCTTCCTTCCTTCCTTCTCTCTCTCTCTCTCTCTCTCTCTCTCTCTCTCTCGTTCTCTCTCACTCACTCGCTTGCTTGTCTCCACCACCACCACATCGCTGCACAGTCCACAAGAGCCTGGGCCACATGAAGCAAGTCGGGGCCTCCTCCCCATCTGTTGTGTGCTATGCTGTGGTCACGGTGGCGCTCCGTCAATGATCCGTTTTGTGTTCTCGTGTCTTTTATTGTCCTTTATTGTGTTTTTCTGGATGATTCTCACACACAGTGCAGCCCTTTTGTCTTCAGGGATGGAAAAAAAAAACAAAGCGAAGGAAGAATGTCTTGGAAGTTCAGAATGTTTAACAGTTGTATTGGCATAACCATTTGACCATATGTTTTCAAACACTATGCACCGGCACCAGGTTTTATAAGAGGCTATTTGGGTGTCTGTACCAGTGGAGAGGATGTGTCCAACTAAAAGTTAATTGCACTGTTCAAAAAATGTCAATGTAGAATTCGAATATGGAAACTGTGGTGGATTGTCTTGAAGTGCATCTGTTTTGTTACACTTTTGGTATTTGGTAGTGACTAGCTTTGAAATGATGGCAGGCACAGATGAAAGTCTTTTTTATAATCCATTGTGACTAGAATATTATTTTAAGAAGCGTGCTTAATGTAGCATTTTAAAAATTATTACTTTCTTTTATTGTTTGTTGGTTTCTTTTTAATAAATTTAACCCTGCATTGTTGTTGTGTTTTTTTATATACATATAGGAAAGAAGTAAAGTCCATGGAGGCTCTAGCTGATTAAGAAGAGGACTGGAGACTAGCTTCCTCAGAAGGAGAATCTTTTGAGGGTTCTGATGATTTCAATAACAAAAACAAGATGTTGAAAGCACAGAGCTTCCAACGCAAATAGAGCCATACCGACAGTTCTGTGGTGATTAACGAGATGCTTTGTTCATTAAAACTGAGATGTCAGTTGCCAACGACTACCAGTGTTTTTTTTTTCTTCCCCATTCTTGAAAATTTTCCCAAATATATCAAGATCAATTAGGAATTGAGCAGACTTCAGATAGAACAGTATATTTCCTGAATGCAGTGAATGCACTGTTTAGTCTGAGTCTTATTTGATTACCTTGTGGCTGAGATTTTTCAGTATGTATGGCTTCTGTGAATGTTTCATTCAGTGAACTGCATCTGTATCCACCTTGAAAAGGTGAATTGTTTGTGACAGAATTTTTCAAAATGCATTTACTGCGTCAGTGAAATTGTTTTTTTCATGAATTGAGACTGGGGTTACATCCAAAACTGATACTGTGGCATTTACTAGGCTTGTGCGATACAGTAAGTTTAATCATCTATGATAAATGTAGATGTAAGTTTAATTAATCTATGATACCTAGTGATTTGTTTATGCATATTATACTGTATGTGACCTAAAAACCTTTGCATGTTTTTACAGGAGCTCTTTGATTTAAATTTTGAGTACAACAGTAACACATTATTACTCATATCACATGCTAAGAGAGCAGATGTTTCCCCTCTCTATTAAAATTCGGAAGGTGCACAAATTGGCAGGAATTTGGAATGACTTGAGGTGTTGCAAACTCTTTATTATCTGGCAACCTGGTAGCCCCGCCCCCTTCTCCCATCTCAGGTGCCTTTGAATCAGCTTTACTGCATTTTTAGGTTTTTGTAGTGCTGTTTCCAAATTCACAGATCCTATTCTACTCTCCCTAAATTTGAATTGGTGGAAATTTTGGGACAGAACTGGAATCATTTATCTGTGTGGTACAAGCCTAGTACACACTGTAAAAAGGTAGCATTCATTACAGGCCACTCTGTCATATAAGTATCCTGATATCCATATTGACATTAGTTTACTGTTTTGTTGCTCTCTTTAAGGAACAAGATTAGTAAGGACAGACATAGGATCCTGACAATGCCAGATGAGATGATTGCTGTCCTTCAGCGACATTCCCGTTTGGCCAGTCAGCTCTTTAACTACTAAGAAGCATTAAAAAAAACAACATTGAAATAATTCCATAATTTTATAATGATGTTTAACCAAATCAGTTAAACGATATACAAATCAAGAATAGACATTTCAGACACGGACAGTGGTGAGCAAAAACACATTGCAGTGTTCTTAGCGTCTGCGGTCTGTAGGACCATACCAACATGTGCTTGGAACGACCGGATACCTTCTTCCCTGAGCCTTCTGCGCACTGTACGAGCACTGATGTGGTTGCAGTGAGTACCATGAACCTCATTCACCGTTAGTGTTGCTGGATGGAAACGGTCCCTCAGGTGCATCACCCGGATACAACGATCTTGTGCATGTGTAGTGACACGTGGCTGGCCAGGTCTTGGTTGTTCTTGGGTGGTTCCTCTCTGTCTGGCATGTCTGAAGGCATACAACAGTTGCGCTTCTACCCTTGCAGCGGTCATTCCGGCACTCAGCATGCCCAGGGCCTGGCCTCTGCTTGCTTGTGGCAGTTGTGGCATCTTCACTTTTCACAAACTTAGACTTTTGCTTAGGTGCCACTTGACAACAAACAAACCTGTTTTGATCTCACGCTCCACTTTGTGGATTAATCAAGGAGGGGCTAAGGTATCAGACTTGTGATCGTGCCATATGCACATGCTAATGTGGGCATTCACTTTTACTCATGAGAAATTGGAAACTACGCCACACTTGAGTACTTAAATTTGTTTTCAAATTTTCTTGATTTTATCCAACATGTTGCACGTTGGTGCTTGTTAGGTTTTTAATGCCTCTCAGTATATTATTCAGGTAGCTTTGATGTTCATGGCCCCATTGCTTCTAAAAGCACACACAAACACTCGTTCTCTCATGTCCTTTTTAGAAAGCAAGCAACGCTGCTGCCCATCTGAGAGAACTTCAAAGTGTCCAGAGGGGGTAGCCTGGTGCTCCTGGCACTTGTCATTCCATAACTAGCTGACCGCCCCTTTCATGCCCAACTCTTCCCACCCTCCTTCCCCATCCAGCCCCTAATTACTTCCAGCTGTGCTCTGCTCTTTGAAGAGCTGGTGGGAGTGGTAGAGAAAGGGCACATGCTGCACGCACCTGCTGGGTGAACTCGAGGCCCATGTGCAGGTGACCGTGGAAGAGGTTACGGATGAGCGCTTTTGATAAAACCCCCAGGAAAAAGGGGGGAGGGGGAAACATTATTTGCTTTTTTTGGCTTCTCAAAGTATTTTACCCCAGACAGACTTAATATAATAATCACTGTTATTTAACTGTGCTGAACTCCAGGCAGGAAGTTTGAGTGACACTCAGAGAGGGCAGAGATACACAAAACTATATCACTATGATTGTCATAACAGCAAAATGCATCACACACACACGTCCTTCAGTAATACAGTAGAGTCCTACTCAGAGCACTAATCACATATAATTGACTAAATTCCCAAATGCATTTCCAGTTCCATCAGTTGTGTCCGTACTGACACCTAGCTGATACTGAAGAGAATTTGGAGATATTTGTTCTTAGCAGAGAGAGCCTGGAACATTTCATTCATTTACCAAACCGCTTAATTCTATTAGGAACACAGTAAGGCTGGAGCCCACCTCAGCCAACACTGGGTGAAGTCAGGTACATCCTGAACAGCATGCCAGACCGTTGCAGGGCAACACACACACAGCCATTCACACTTACACCTACAGGCAATTTAAATAAGCCAGTTGGTCTAATATGCATGTCTTTTGACTGTGAGAGGAAACCAGAGTGCCCGAAAGAATCCCATGCAAGCACGGGGAGAACACACAAACTCCACGCAGAAACACCTGAACCTGGAACTCGAACCCAGGACCTTTTTGCTGTGAGGCGGATGCACTAACCACTATGCCACTGTGTCACACCATTTTATTTTACAATAGTAAATATGGTAACCTGCCTTCTGACCCCAAACAGTTTAATACTGGAACATTTAAAAATGGCCTTGTCGCGCAGCAGGATGTGTTTTATAATTGCAGCAGTTAAAAAAAAGACTCCACAGGAATTTTTCTTTTTTTAAAAGTAATGGTCTTTCCCACTGCCAAACAGGAAAAAAATCTATATTTAACATTATATACTTTTGTTACTGAGTAAAGTTTTGTTGATCATTATTATGGCTTGCAATGCTAAATAATATATACAATTCAGCTGACCATCTGTTGGCTTTTTTTTTCATCAATGCATACTTCAACATAATTTAAACCAGGGGTGTGAAACAGGTCAGCAGGGCCTAATAAAGTTGAAACTGTTTTAAATTAAAATAATTCTGTTGGTTTTAGAGAGATTTAAAGTCACAGTTGTTCCACTAGGGGGAAGAGTAGAGCAACCAACATAGTTCATTTTAGAGTTTTCACTGCAATCTACAAATAATAGATTGCATAAATTGTTTCTTACCTTTTATGAAAGTTGTTTTGTGTGTATTCATGATTTCGAATCCAGGCTGTACTATTATAAAATGTGAAAAGGGGAGTCACTGTATATGCACTCACCAGTTACTTAAAGAATGGCTGTACACATTCATGCAATTATCCAATCAGCCAATGACATGGCAGCAGTAAATTATCTTTTGAAATGAAATATTGTTGATCAAGTGAGCTTGTTCAGAAGTAAATGGTTTCAAAAAGGATTCTTATTTTCTGTCATTTTCTGTCATCATCTCTCTTATTTGGGCTTAATTTTGGTCTTTCTTTGGTCTTGACTAGTCCTTGTTTTAGATTTGTCTTGGATATGATAAACATGGCCTTGACTACAGCAGTGGCAGGGAGGTGTGTATCTATACTGTAGCATGGAGCTTCTACATTGCCCCTTCTAATCAAGAAATTTTAAAAATAAATAAATAAATAAAAGGCTAATCCAGTGTGCTTGGTGTGCGCACCCCTGTTCTGCATTGTGGTACATGGGAGTAAGGAAAGAAAGTAAGGATTTTGACACAAAGTGAAATCCCAATAGTGATAAAGCAAAGCACTCCCTCAGAGTATAACCTGCAGCTGATCCTTTATGTCTGATAAGTTGTGATACATAGTGTAATTGTAACATGCCCAGGTGTAAGGCGGTGAATAGGGTCAGCATGGGCACTCTGATCAGTATGTGTTTATGTACACAGCAAGCTGGGATGCACAATGTGTTCTTACATCATATCCAGTATTAACTTTTTCATCAGTTAAGTTTCACTTTGATCCCCACACTCATTACTAAGCTCTGGGCTCCCATTATCCAATCACTGGTTCACCGATTGTCCTTCCTTAGACTAATTTTGGTAGTTAATAACTACTGCACACTGGGAACACCCCAAGTTGCCCTTTATGAGATGCACTAACCCACTTGTCTACAGTTAACCCTTGTCAAAGTTGCTCAAATCCTTGTCAAAAAAATGCCAATTTTTTTTCTGCTTCCAACACATCAGCGTTAAAGGGCTGACTGTACTTGCTGACTAATATAAGTCATCAATCATCTAACACTAATAAATAGTTCTTTACGGTCGTAGCAGTTTACTGTATTGACATGGGCTCCTGTGTACAAATGATGAACATCAGGGTAGAGAGTTTGAAAATGCTCGACATGGGGAATTTGGGTAAAGGTTAATCTTACCAGCAGTGGGGAATACCATCTTCTTTAGTAGGAAGGGAAGAAGGTTGGCAGAGTTCAGCAAGTGATTGAAATGCCTTCGGACATGAGCATCCTTTCCCAGTGAGTCATTGCGGAGGAAGTAATTAGCTGGGTTCTCTGTTCGGCAATCAGACTCTCACCAACTGCTTGGGGAACACCGCTTGTTAAATGGTGAGACGTTTCAACAGAGATACTTGAAGCAAAATTATATTTGCAAAGAAAGGTAGAAAGAAAACTCTTCCTGGGTCTAAATTCCTTCACTAGTAAAGGTTAAAATTTCCATTGTAGCCTGTGAGACCTTGAGGAGAACTTGTATTAGATAGCTCAAGGAAGCTGGGGTTTCTGAGGGCAGAGAGGAGAAAGGTTTAGGATTGTTGAGTGAGTGTTACACTCGAGAGACCCAGGGAGGACATGGAATGAGGGAATCCACTGCTCATAAAATCCTGTCATGCATAGGAATGCACTCATTTGTTTCTGTCTGATAGGAAAAGAGGCCTCTTGGATGGCAGCCAGGCGTTCAGCTGTGAGAGAGCAAGAGCCAGGAGAAAAAGAGAGCAAAGAGTGAAGGTGGACTAAATAAGTTACAGACTGTAAAAATGCATGGAGTTTCTTTTTACAGGGTTCGTGGTCCATTTCAGTGAGAGCAAGACAGGTGTTTTCAGAACAGAAATGATCACATCTTATGAGGTAATCATTATCACTGTAAAGGGCACAAAAATCAGAACTGAATTGCTACAAGTTAACTTTTATGACATAACTGTGAATGAGTAGCTCATGGCTGTGTTAATGTTTTAGTTTGTAGTGGCTCTTCATGTTATTACGTTTTAATAACATTTCAAACTTGGACCTTAATAGACGTCTTTTGTGCATTTGAACCCATATACCGTATATAACCCATATGAACCAATAGAACGAACTAATGTCTCTGTTTATTCATTCTTAAATTTGTAGATCTTTTATTAAACTGGCCACATCATTGATCCGATAATCAAACAAGAGGTAAATACAATGAAAAATCCATGAAAGTATGTAAAAATGTTTTAGGTCTGTAGTCTCTGGTCTGATGACCAGCCTGAGCAGTTCAATAATTAGAATCATTGTATGAGTTTGCCCACAAAAGAGGATCTGCTACAGTAACTAATTTGGTCAATCATTAGAAAACTAATCTGGCAGTAAAAATGCTGTGAGATTGCTAAACTTCTATTCTGTGACAAGATCCCTTGTTAAATATTCATCCTCTCTCTATACGTAAAAAAAAAAGAAAGAAAAGTTTGACTTTTTCTAATTCTTTAAGGATTATTTACAATTTTGCAAATTGAAAAAAAGGGGAGGGGGGGGTTGTTAGCATTTGGCCACTCAGGACGGATGAAACTCAGTTTCTGCCTGAAGTATTGGCACCCTTCATGAAAACACTTTTATCATTTAATTACCATTGAACATTCAATACATGAAGGAGTACAAAACATTTAACTTGTGTAGTTCTTTTTCAGTTTTTTCAGGTATTAGCACCCCTACAATTATCTGATGAGGTCTCTCATGGAAAGACAAGCTGTCTCTTCCTGTGGACTCTTGCATGGTAGGAGACAGTTAAACATACAGGCAACTGTATTTGGAGCTGAAATATTCTGGTACTTAACAGAATTCATGAGGCCATTAACCACAAAACAGCTGTAAAGCATCAGTGGTCCAGCATCACATTTTACAATGGGGTTTGGGTTTATGTTGCTAATATGATCATTTTTATTAACAATTATGATAAGCGCTTTATTTAAAACCGATATGTTTGCCTGGTAGGTAGGCCAGCTAAGTATGTAGTTAAACAACTCAAAGACAATGTCGAAATATTTGTATTTTGGATACTACAGGTTCTCAAGACCTGTTACGTCTGTGGCAGTGAATGTATTTGTCCACAAGATGGCAGCAGATACCAAAATTAAGGATAGGGAACGAGTCTTCAATATTACCTGCTATGAACTTAGTAGAAAAGTCCACCTTGAATGACTTGCATATTAATCATAATAAATATTATTATTGAATATAATTAATTCCACAATCCAATCCCAATACTCGATGCCATCTAAGATTTATTTTATTATGAAATTTTTGATTTTTGAATCTTGATTTGATTGTTTAAGATTCCCTGGCCCTTTCTTTTCTTTTTTCTTTTTTTTTAAATTTAAGTAGAAAAAAAGAAAACTTTAATTTAAAAAAGAATTGTTCCATTTCTCTCCCCAAGTCATCTGTAAATACCTGCTAAAACATATCACGCTGCAACCCCAAATCAGAAACACCTGGGATGGTATGTTGAAATTAAAATTAAATTTGGAAACAATGCTTTGATTAATAGATAGATAGATAGATAGATAGACAGACAGACAGACAGACAGACAGACAAACAGACAGACAGTTTTTTAAATGTTTTACCTATTCTGAACTCAACAAATTACAACAGCACATTATGTCATGTCATGTCATTTTCTGAACCGCTTAATCCCTAATTAGGGTCGCGGGGAGGCTGGCGCCCATCTCAGCTGACTCTGGGCGAGGGCAGAGTACACCCCGGACAGCTCGCCAGGCCATCGCAGACAGCACATTATTTGATATTTTATTTCAATTTTATACTTACAACAAATTTTTTTTTAATTGGTGCATTAAATCATTTTCCACTTTGTGATGTTCAAATTCCTTCTTAAAGCACCTACACTATGTTTAGGGACTGAAGACACCGAGTGTTGAAGCATTGCAGGCGTTATTTGTCTTCCTGCAAACAGGTTTTAAAGTGTGTAACAGTACAGGTTGTCATTGTCACATTCAAGATTCCCCACATATTCTCTATTAATTACAAGTCAGGACTGCAGGCAGGCCAGTCAAGCATCCGCACACTCTTCTTCCGCAGCTATGCCTTTGTAATGTGTGCAGAATGTGATTTTGCATTGTTTTGCTGAAATATGCATGGCATTCACTGAAAATATGCTGCTCTAAAATCTCATTGAGGGAGGCACGCTGGTGTAGTGGTTAGCATGTCTGCCTCAAAGCAAGATGGTCTCGGGTTCCAGTCCCAGGCGATTCTGTGTGAAGTTTGCATGTTCTCCACATGGGTTTCCTCCGGGTACTCCGGTTTCCTCTCACAGTCCAAAGACATGCACATTAAGCTAATTGGCTGATAAAAATTGCCCCTATGTGTGAGTGTGGATGGTTGTGTGTGCGTGCTGGCCCTGAAATGGTCAGGCCAGCTGTTCAGGGTGTACCCTGCCTTTGCTCAGTGTCGGCTGTGATAGACTTCATCCTCCCCATGACCTTAGTAGGATTAAGCTGCCTGACAAATGAGTGAGCGAGTGAGTAAAATCTCAGTGTACTTTTCTGTATTAATGCTGCCACCACAAAAGTTACCTTTCCAAGGGCGCTAACATGACAGAGCCTGAACTTTAGATGTGCTACTGATAACTGCTTTACTCTCACCTTTTTATCTTAGGTCACTGAGAACATCCGTTACTGCATCCATTATTGCTTCTTCTGAGCTCAGTACACATTTCCCCTGTGTGATGGTCCATCCCAGATACTTATCACAATAAGCTGAGTGCACTTCTGAACACAGTGAAAATAAAGCTTTCTTTTTGCTCAGAAAAGATTTAACTGCATTTGTAGATTGAACTCTGTACCATAGTACGTGACAGAGGTTTCCACAGGTAATACTGAGCCAATGTGGATATATCAGCTATAGAAAAATTATGGTTCTTGATGCACTGCCGTCTGAAGAATCGGAGATCGCAGCTGCTCAGCTTAGCCTTCCGCCCTTGCCCTTTATCCACCAAAATTCCTCCAGATTCCTTGAATGCTGTCAATGCTCAATGCTGTCCTGGAAGAATATTCTCACTCACTCATTTGCCGAACTGCTTAATCCTACTAGGGCAACATACACTCAATCTTTCACACTCATGCCTATGGCATATTTAGAACAGCCAGCCTAGCGTGCATATCTTTGGTCTGTGGGAGGAAACTAGACTAGTACTGGGAGAACATGCAAACTCCACACAGAAGTGGAGTGCCTTAGCCCGGGAATCAAACCCAGGACCCTCTTGCTTGGAGAAAGAAGTGCTAACCATGAAGCCACCATACCACCCCAGATGAATATTAACAAATGAAATTAAGCTGACCAGACAAATCATGGAATTTGTTGGGTTCATAATACCACAGACAATGAAATACATCTGTAAATTTTTAAATATCACTGCATTTGTTTGTTTGTTTGTTTTTTCATACCATCCTAATTTAGGGTTGTACACCGGCACTAACAATATGTTTGTAGCTAGAGCATACAATTTCCCCAGCATGTGTGCTCATGTACATCATCATGTCATAGCAGGTTTGTTTATGTGTAATAAGCCTCTGTATAATGACTGTATACAACATGTATATATGGAGGAGTATGGAGAAGAACAGTTCCATATAGAACATAAAATAAATTAGGAATTCATAAATGTTCACTAAAACTCAGCAAAAGAAACACAATACTGTATTTAGCTATATACTATTTTTGTCTTATCAGCAGCCACCTGTCTGGACTCTAGACGGTCCTCAGACAGTTGTGTCAATGGGTAACTAGAACAACTGCATAACTTCCCATATTTTCACATCCTTCCCAGATCGTTTGTGGAGACTACAATTGCTATTTATAGCTGAACTCTGGCCATTTTCTTCTTCAACAATGTTGGGGTCAGGTGCCTGTTGCCCTCATCCTGCTGTCCAGAAACACATACCAACCCTCAGGAATCCACACCCTGCCGCACCCCAGCTTAAATAACTTTCTCCTGCCTTCTATGTATCTTCAGTTTCGGTGCTGTCCAGCACATGACCGCTCGGGTACAGAGTTATACCGCTTAGCATGACTCTTCTCATTTCGTCTGTACTGTTGTTGGATAAAGATACATTTCCAGATTTATACTGACACTTGGGATTATTTATATACTTATGCTGATTTACTGGAGATTTAGAAAATCGTGAAGTGTATGGAAGAACAGAGACTACAGGAATTCACACCCTCCAGACCTTGGAACCTCAGAACCCTCTGAAAAATGAATGCGGTAAATATTCCATATGCTTCAGCATGATATTAACTGAGACAGTCAGTTTAGTGAATTGTGATGTAGTGCACTCTTTCAACCGAAGGTCTGAATCAGCTACGATTAGAGGAACAGCGCTCAGCCATTTTTGAAGGGTTTCGTTTGTGACAGTTTGTGAGTCACGTAGTCCAAAATAGAGACGGAAATACTTTACATGCCCACGAGGAAGAGCTAGCACTCCGAGCATCTGGAGGGTGCAAGTTTTACAGAAACCCCCACTGACAGCAACAGACAGCAGGAAGCCAGAGGTCACCATCACTAAAAGTGCCTACCATCACCTGGACAACCTGACATCACTCATACACAGAGGTCTAAAATAAACAAAGTCCTGCAGAGTTTGAAACCTACAGAATCCTGGTGGCAGTTGAGGAAAGAATAACTCCAGTATGAGTCCACAGGGTGGCCATTATTTAAACAAGGCTGCCGTGCTGTCCCCGCTGGGCGCTGTCCATTTGACCGAGCTTGCTCTTGGCTGTACTGTGATCTCCTTACTGGTTCACGGTGCAGGGTACAGTGCTGTCTACGGGATCTTCTGCATGGCATCATGGAGCACTTGCTTTGCCCTCTCGGCAGTCATCTTTACTCTTGACGTGACTCGTCTCCACTCCTGTCTTCCCGTATCCTGGGAGAACCTGACCGTGACCCTTGCAGCACTGTCTGCTCTGCTCTACTTCACCGCTTCCATTGTGTACCCAGCTTATTTTTTGCGTAATGAGTGCCCATATAATGATTGTGAGGTAAGAAATTTCCGGATTGCTGTAAGTGTCTGTTCCTGGGCAGCGTTTCTGGCGTACATTGCTGAAGTTTCCCTGTCCCGGGCCAAAGCAGCCCGAGCCACTACCTACATGTCTACTCCATCTGGCCTCCTGAAGGTGGTGCAGGCTTACGTAGGCTGTGCCATTTTCATCACTCTCGCTAACGGGAGTGAGTTCTGGCGTCACTCAGCAACCGTGTACTGTGTGGTAGCATTCGTGTTGTGTTTTGCCGTGACTGTGCTAGTGGTGACACTGAGTGTACTTGGACGCACAACCTTCCTGAATGTACCTCTCGACCGTTTTGTAGTACTCTACACATTTGCAGCCGTGCTGCTGTACATGAGCGCTGCTGTAACCTGGGCCGTGTTCTGCTTTGACAGGAAGTACGGCACACCTGTTAGACCTCAAGGCTGTCCAGGGGGAAAGTGTGCATGGGACAGCCAGCTTGTTGTTACTGTGTTCTGCTTTCTGAATCTGGTGTTTTATATCGCAGATCTCTGCTGTTCTCAGAAAGCACGACTTGTGACACGACAGCCACGTGTCTAACACCTACATTGTGCCTGGGTTGTGTACCTTTCTATTTATTTCTGCAGCTGAGACCTTTTATACAGTAATATGAGCTAAGGTACAGTAGGAGGACCATATGATTGTCTCACAATGGACACTTTGGTGCACTGAAGTTTACATTCAACTGAAAATAGCAAATGCTGTGGAAAAATCTATTTTGCACAATTTTTCACATCCATAAATGTCATTGATCACCTAAGAGTTGTTTGATTTATAATATATGCTTAATGGAGGCCCATGTTTAAGCTACATCATGTCAATAAAGAATTTCAAATAAAATTTGAATTATATATTGAATTATATTATTACTTACTATTATATCACTAAACTATTTCTTTCAGTTAGTGAGCTAACGCTCACAAATACTGGTTTATATCCATAGTTCTCAATGCAGGGTCCAGGATCCCCAGAATAAAAAAAAATAAAAGAGTGTGTTTTTGTTTGTTTGTGTGTTTGTTTTCTTTTTAATAGGTAATAAGTTTAATTTTTAATAATTGTTAAGTTATTGTTGTTGTTCACCTTTTGGCTTGTTACCTAATTTTAGTCTAAACTGAATTTTGTGTGTGTAAAGTTCACGAATTAAAATTGTATGAATTAATTAAAAATTAATAATATTTAATAAATTAAAATATAAATTTTTAATTAATTCATAAAATGAATGAGATGAATCTGCTTTTATATTTTTGTTCTGTTGTTTTGTTTACTTGTTTTACGATTGTTTTTGTTTTTGTTTGCATGTTTATTTACCCTGATTTTTATCAATGCATTTTAAATTGTATTTAAATTGTACAAGTCTTCTATATTATTCATATTAATACCTTTAAATATTGGAACTACATTCTGAATGCTTCTGAGCCAATAATCTACAAAAACCCACTTGGTTTGACCCGGTTCTGTCGTCATTAATGAAAGTGTTGATCTGTTTCCTTCTTTATGACCCAAGATAAAGTGGTCACTGACCCTGATCTACACACACACACACACACACACAATTAAACAAAGACCTGTAGTCCTAATACACCTTTGAAAGCCAACTGTAGCATGACCACATCAATTCTTCTCATAGTTCTCTTCCCAAGGCAGGTCCTGTACGGTATTCTTCTCCCTCTTCTCCAGCTGGTCTCTCTCTCTCTCTCTCTCTCTCTCTCTCTCTCTCTCCCTCTCTCTGTCAGCATGTTCTGCTCTCCTGGAGGACACGGTGACCAATCCAGCCAGCTCAGCATCACGCCATTAGAATCGGCTGATTTTTCACTCAACTTTTCATTTTCTCCAGCCAGTGCTCTAGCATTCTCTATCAATCACGCTCTCGCTTATATCTCATATTGCTGATCTGTTCATCCACGACGACTTTCTTCTTTTGTCATCCCGACATGGCTATTTGTTATCCTTTCCCTTCTTTCCTTTGTTCTGTTTTTTTCCCTCCTTCTTGTAGATGGTCATAAAAGAGAGTCCACAACAGACACATTCAGAGGCTTTTATTTTTCACCTAGTTTCTTTCTATCTATTGCATCACCTGAATGATTATAGGGGTTCAGAATTCAAAAAAGGAAAAAGCAGAAGAAATATGAAAACTGTGTTCTAATGGATAATAGTTGATCACATAACACGAATTCAAAGCTTATTACCTTAGGATGAGATAGACGTGAAAGAAAGCTGTACCACTTTTCCAATAAGGCAGTAAAAAGCAATTCTATGAAGTTTTGTGCTATTTGTTCGCCATCATCCTTTTTCATTCTCAGAGAGTAGTGCCGTCTCTCTAAGGAAGAATTATATCAGTTTTATCTCAAAAAGAATTGATAAAATTATTCACCTTTAAATCTCTTTTATTATAAGTGAGTTTTCAGTAACCAGGATTTCTCTTTTTGTCACAAAAACTTTGATTCTCTCATTTTTTGTTTGTTTATATATTACTGTATGTATATTACATTATAATGTTTGCTGTTTTTATTTGATGTTTTAACAACATGGCTATGTTTGTTTATTAGTTTTTTTTTAATACATCAAGGAATGCAAATTTAGTAGTGACACTGCTGTAAAATAAAGTGGCAATAAAGTAACAGCATACACCCCCTGGAGTGTGTTTTGGAGTGTGTTATTAAGCATGCATGGGCATAATTAGAGAATGTGTGTGTGTGTGTGTGTGTGTGTGTGTGTGTGTGGCTACCCGAGCAGCAGCACATCCCCTTCAAAAGGTGCTTACTGATAACACATGCGGAGGATAAGAGTGCTGACTTGCTGATGTAGATAATCGCTCTCTTTTTTCCAGGCTGTCGCTGATGTTTTTGCTTTGCTTTGCTTTCTCTCCCATCTCGGTCTCACTCCCCCCCCCCCCTCTTAATAAGCTCTCCCTTATTACACCCCCACTCCACCTCACCCCACCACCAGAAATACCAGAAATACTAGGGGTTCAGAGCTGCAGCAATAGACAGATGGTAGAATGCATAGGTTGTAAGTAGGGGTGGACTGTCTGTGTGTGTGTGTGTGTGTGTGTGTGTGTGTGTGGCCCCCTCAGGTGGCAGTCAACACAGTTCAGCTCAATCCATCCTCGCTGAGCCAGCACGTGCCACAATACCTTGCCGATTTCCCATCACCCCCCCAGGGCTGCTCAAGGGCTTTGACAACTCCAAATCATCCGTTCGGTTTAACAACGACATCGGCAGTCTGGCAGGTCTCTCATCACTGTGTGTGTGTGTGTGTGTGTGTGTGTGTGTGTGTGTGTGTGTGTGAGATTGGCTCAGGCACTAACAGGAGGCTCATGGGGCTCTTCAGAATCAGTGGAGTGAAGTGCCGGTGGCGTCTCACTCTCTGTATCTCTGGCCTCTGTCTGTGATCTCAGTATGCTCTATGCCCACATCTTCGCAGCGGGTAACTGCACTGTCTGAGCGAGATCATCCTGGACAGCTGTCCATCAGCAGTCAGAGACCTCCACTGCTCAGGGCTTCTGGGTAAGAGCATGAATAGCAGCCGCCTGTCATGACGCATCACTCATACATGCCACATGTGCTGGTCATGATGCCTGTGCACTGAATAGAGGGTAACTATATCTTCTCTCATGGGAACAAGAGATTCAACTCAGCCAAGCCCTTGCTGTGTTTTTTGCATGTCAATCAAGGTGAATAAATCATCATTAATTAAAAGTAATTAGACTCCTGCCTTTAATAAATCAGCGGCATTGTTTGGTGTCGACTATGCAAATGTGGGTGGACTTTTAATGGCAGACTCGTGGAGCGATCCTAAGCGCAAACTCATTTGTATGCACCAAAGGCTCCTTGCACCTGACTGAGTGTGCCACGGCTGCTGGCGTTATGAGAGATTTAGCAGCACTCTTCGACCTGACGGTTTATTACCATGATGGCTGAAACATCAAAGAGCCCCTCACACTGAGAAATAAACCCACCTGGGGGAAAGCAAAGGCTGTCTGAAAGGAGACGCTTTACAGCTCCTTTGGCCTCATCCATTTTTTTGTGTTTTGTGGTTTAAATCCAGTGGACAGTGTGGTAATTTCAGAGCTATGACGTGAAAATAGAAATTCAGTGGAACACCTTGTGTGAGTCTTTCTCTTCATCTCTCCTGTCTCTTTAGCTCACCCTCTCGTCGCTCTCTTTACTTTTTTTTGTTGGATCAAAATGAGCCCCTTAAGAAAAACTGTCAGTCTGTGGATTTGGATTCGTGCGTCTCCTTCTACACGCCAACTTCGCCTAATCACAGTGACATAAAATTGTCATCCGTGTTTCGCCTGAATTCTCTTTTAGACTGAGCAGATTTTGTATTTTTTAATAAATCTGAGGGGATTTGAGGGTGGCATCGAATGAGTGTCTGCACGCTCCGGCGGCCACAGAGAGGCATATTGTGCCCACGCAGGGAGGATTTAATTGAGTTTTTCACAAATTCTGTAAGGCCTCCCATGGCAAAGTTGGTTTTTCCTAACTTTTTTGTTAGGAAATAAAAGAAAGACTTGTCTTATCTTGCGCTTACATGGAATTGCAACAACAGGTCTGTGGAGGCTCAACGGTTAAGGACCTCAGCTCATCATCATGGGGCTCAAATCTCAGCAAAGCCATTGGGACTGAGTCTGCTTTGAAGCCTCCCTCAATAAATACTTCCTGACTGTTTCACTTGGTCATACTATGAGCACAATCAGCCTACAAAATATGCTATGGAGGTAATATAGTAAGAAACGCCCTCAAACACTATCCATCCATTTGCCCAAGCATTTTTTATACAACAGTTCTATAGCAAGTCACAAGGGATGCTGGCAACAAGCCCAGCTGACTTCGTTAGAAGGGGGAAACAGAGCCAGATGACCATTCACACCGGTGTGCAATTTAAAGTAGCCAGCTAGCATAGCATTCCTGTCTTTAGATTGTTGTAGGAAACCAGAGCACCTGAAGATAACCCTATCAAGCATGAGAAGAAGATGAAAACTCCACAGAAATTTGAACCCAGAGATGTCTTGCTGTGAGGGGATAGTGCTCTCCTGTGTCACCAACACAGACTTTAAAAACTTTAAAGGAAAGTGCTAATTTAAGTACATCAGAAAGAGCTAGGTCCATTGGCTGGTGGGATCGTTTGAGAGCTGCAGGCTGGTGGGATTGTTTGAGAACTGCTAAAGGCTTGGAGAGTGCGCGGTATGGTGCTGGCTGTGATTGCCTTAAGGTAGAGGGGTGCTTATCCAATTTTTACATTTTACACAAGCATCAGTGTCAGTGGTTTAACAAAGCCAGTGTAGCAATAAGCTGGTGTCAGAGAACATCGGAAAGTTGAAGATAATCATGCAGCTTAATTTTTAATTAGTTGGAGAGGTCGAAGAGTAGACCTGCCAGGAGTTAGTTGCAGTAGTTTAGTCTCAAACCATAAGGGACTAAACAAGCACCTGAGTTGTTTGTGTGGAGAGAAATAAACACATTCATCTGATTTTGTAAAAGGGGAATTGATATGAGCATCAAACATTTATGATATAGGAGGAAAAGGACAGTTGATTATCCCTTGGGATCCCAAGGTGCAGTGTGCAGTGCCCAAAGGTGAGATCAGAGAGTTTTTCATGGAGCCTCCATGATCCTGACAGGATAGAATCGAGTACTGTGAGTCTGGGTCGAGCAGATGTGGAGTTTCTCCACATCATCCGATATGAAAAACCTTCTGGGTAGGAAGCAAACCGTTACCATATTTTCCACAAAGTCATGAGCATGGAAAAGAGAATCTTGTGGCTGACTGTGTCAAATGCTTTTAAAAGGTCAAGAAGGATGAGGACTGATGACAGTTTGGCTGATCAAGCAGCATGTAGCTTCCTAGTGAGGGCCAAAAGGTCAGTCACAATGGAATTTGCTGCTTTGAAACCAGACTGGTTGGGATCATGGAGGTTGCTGGGAAGTCCTGAGAGGTGTAGTGACATTTGATTGTAGACTTTGTATGTGAGGATTTTAGAAAGATATTTGCATTCATAGATAATGGCTGCTCAGTGGTTACGGCTCTAGGTTACCGATCATAAGGTTGGGGGTTCATGCTCCAATACCACCAAGCTGCCTTTGTTGGGCCCTTGAGCAAAGCCCTTAACCGTCAACTGCTCAGTTTTATAAAACTGACTTTCGAAAAGAGTAGGCTGCATTGCTGTCAGCGTGTTTCTGCCCTGCGATGGCCTGGCGAGCTGTCCAGGGTGTACTCTGCCCTCGCCCAGAGTCAGCTGAGATGGACGCCAGCCTCCCCGCGACCCTAATTAGGATTAAGTGGTTCAGAAAATGAATGAATGAATGAATAAAAATATAGGTTGCTCTGGCTGTATGCCAAATGCCATAAAAGTAAATGTAAATTTAAACATAGAAAGAAAATAGAGAAGTGATGGCAAGCAGTAGCTGATGTCTGGTAGGTAGTTGAGGATGTCCCATGCAGCAAAGACCTGTAATCCAACAGCTTCATGACTGCTGCATAGATCCTTTAGTGCATGAGAGGGGAACTTGCAATACATGAAGGGAAATAGTCTTACATTCACCACCTTTCAAGAAAAATAAATATGCATATATTAACCATGCAATGAGTGGTAGTTTGTGCTTCAACATATAGTGTATTCTTTTTACAGTTATTTACTTTTTACATTTTTTATGCAGGTGGCACAGCGGTTAGCACGTTCACCTCACAGCAAGGCCTGGGTTCGATTCCTGGGCTTGGGCCAATATATTATTACACTTACAGTGTCAAAGTGAGCGGTGAACATATGTTTATAAAACTAGCAAACAAAATACTTAGATCTCTTGTATGAATCCTGTAATTTTACAAAAGCCCACATGATCTGGATAGCATGCATGTGTAAATTTGGACTATCCCTGAGCCTTAACTGTGGCTCTAATACTGCCCAGCTGACAGTATGAAACAGCTGCTACTCTCAGAAACCTATCTTTACCTTCTGCTGTATACATAGCAGCAAGGCATGAAAGCTATTCCACAGATGACATACCACATCACACTGGTCATTACATTTGTACTTGGTTCAGAAAACAACCAGGCTATGCCAAAGTGATACTCTAGAATAATCCAATCGACCAAAGTTGCATGCTCTTACTTAGTTCTCATTTTCTAGTAATTGTGCTATGATTTCACTTCAATGCAATTTATGATTAAGAGTGATTCGTGCTTGCTGGTCTTTCATTGTGAAACCATGCTGACAGACTGGAGGCAGACATTGTTAGTCACAGCGGTGTCCTGATCCCTGTGAGAAACATGCAGGAAGGGAGCACATATGTGCTGGTACAGTCCTGATGGTCAGGATAAAGTACAGTGATTTTTTTTTAAATAATTTTATTCATATGTAGAGGTGTAACGGAGTACTGAGGAATTATAGTTAAGTAGAATAGAGAATAGAACAGATGTTTATTGCCATTTGTGAATGCATAAAAGAGCACACATACATTGGAATTCTTGGTGCACATTCAGAGTTTTGACTACGTTAGGAAGAAAAATATAAATATAAAAAAATAATTTTAAATATAGGGACAAGAAAGATAAAATATATTCAAGATTCACACTCTAAATTCTAAATTGCACATTCTGAATTGCACATTTTAAATGTCATGTTCTAAATTGCACAGTGTGTATTGCACAGTTATTGCACATGTATTTGGTTGTTGCACATACAACAGTTATTGCACATGTATTAGGTTGATGCACATACAACAGTTATTGCACATGAATTAGGTTGTTAGACATACAGCATTTATTGTGTTGCAGTTCTTATTATGCAGTGGTTCTGGGGGTGTAGTGTGCCCTACTCTCCTCAATGTCCCTAGACACCGGTCTGATAGCAGCAGGAAAGAAGCTGTTATGGAACCGGGCCCTGTGAGTGGGGATTCTCTTTGGCCTATGCTGTCTGAGATTGCACCCTGAGTCTCTCCACCTGAACAGATCATTACCTGGATGGTGTTTATCCTTGAGGATGCTCTGCGCTCTTCTTCTGCAGCGATGTGTGAATATAGTGTCCATAGAAGGTAGGCTGGCACCAATGATCCTTTAAAGCGACTTCCTCTCCTCTGTGGTGATGTTTCCGTACCACACAGTGATTCCAAGGATGCTTTTCATGAGAGTGATTGTATATATTGGAGAATGTTTTAATCTTTCACTCACTGAAAAAGTGGAAGTATTCAGTGAAAATATAGTCAATTGATGTGAAAAGAAGCTAAAACATACTTGAGTATCAAAAAGTAATAAGGAAATATTGAACTGATTAAAATATTTTTGTGCCAAATGTAGCTTGGCAGCACAGTGGCGCAGTGGTTAGCACATCCGCCTCACAGCAAGAAGGCCTGGGTTCAATTCCCGGGCTCAGGCATTTCTATGTGGAGTTTGTATGTTCCCCAGTTCTTGCGTGGGTTTCCTCTTCATACTCCAGTTTCCTCCCACAGTCCAAAAACCCACTCAGTAGGCTGATTAGCTGTTCTAAATTGAACAGTGTTGAGTGTGAGTGTAAATGTTTGTATGTGTGTTGGCCCTGCCATGGCCTGGCAAGCTGTTCAGGGTGTACCCTGCCCTCGTCCAGAGTTGGCTGAGGTGGACGCCAGCCTCCCCGCATCCCCAGTTAGGAATAAGCAGTTTAGAAAATTAATGAATGAAAATGTAGCTTATTACTTATTTAAAATTGTTACATGTTTTTTGTTTTGTTTAAAAAAAAAAACCTCATTCAATCTCTCTCTCTTTTTTCCTAACAATGTTTTTTATAATCAACTCGACTGGATGCTAATCTGAGATCATTCGACTGGTGTGTGGTGTACAGTCAAAGACTGGGAGAAGAGAACAGTTGGGTTTGTATCAAGCTCTTAGAGGGTCTGAATTATAAGGAATGGAATTACATCTTGGAACGTTGTCTTGGAAATGTCATCAAGTAAGAGTACAAGTATTCAGTTTGCCTAATACGCTTGTAAAGTACAAATACCACAAAATAATAATTCATTATAGTAATATAGTACACTACCTCAAATTCTATCCTTGTTTATATAACAATTATTAGCCAAGGCTGAGGTTGATAAGGATTTTGTGTATACTACAAAGGATAATAAGAAGAAACAACTAGCATAAGATTTTATAATTTTTTTTTTTTTTTTTTTTAAAGCATGACAACGGTAATGCACCCTCCTTCACAACTTTTGAAACTCATTCAAACATTTAATACATTATAATACATTTACATTTTTGATGTGCACTCCATTATGACATCTTTTGAAACTTATTTTAAGTTTGAAAAGAATTTTGAAAAATAGGTGAAAATTAAAAATGTTTGATAAATAAAAATTTGGGGTGGGGATTTGTTAAAATTTTGCATTTCATAATCAGTGATCATGGCAAGCTGTGAGTTTTTTTGTCCATGGTTTTGATTCATTATCCTGAGTTTATGAGGTGGATAATGTCCATTATCCAATGGTAGTGAACCAATCTCATTCCTGTGTACAAATATGCAGAGCATTTAAACTTTCCAAATTATTCAATTTTGCATACTTGATAAATGTTCTTAGTGACAGCTTTCCAAAGCAACATACAGCATATTAGGGATCTGATGATGTATTAGCCTGCAGATATCTGAATAAATCACATTTGTTATAAGGCAAAGAAAATAAATATAACTGTGTAGCAAATGTGCAAACCAGAATTAGTGCTGGCCCAGTGTAGATTATGCACCAGATTACAGAACACAATGCAACACAAATTCTCTAATGAGTATAATAGATAAGAGAAATAAAAGCTGTTCTTTACTGTTTCAGTCTGAATGAGAGTCTTGATTATGAATAACTAACTTGATCTAATGTTAATTTTTTTTTAATGTTCTCATAACTGCATGTGGCCAACAGTAGTTTATAAATCTATCCATAGAGCATTGACTAATTATATTTTGTATTTTTTTTTGTTTGTTTGTTTGTTTAAAAACAGTTCCCTTAAACTGCAGAATAATACTGGATATTTGTTTAATACCTATCATATTTACATATAAATTAAGTGTAATTGTGTCATGGTGGTTAGCATGTTCACCTCTAGACAAGAAGGTCCTGGGCTCTCAGGCTCAGAGAGAAGGTTTCAGTGTGGAATTTCTCTCCATGCTTGCATGGGTTTCTTCCAGGTACCCCAGGTTTTCCCACAGTCCAAAGACATGCTCATTAGACTAATTGGCTGTTCCAAAATGCCCTGGGTGTGAGTGTGAGTGTGAATGGTTGTGTGTTTGTGTTGGCGATGTGGTGGACTACTGAGCTGTTCAGGGAATCCCACACCTTTACCCAGTGTTGGCTGAGAAAGGTGCCACCCTCCCCACAATCCTAGTAGAATTAAGCAATTCGGGGAGTGAATATATTTTTTAATGTATCTACATATAAATAAAACTATTTACTGTATATTTACCAAATTACCTTGAACAAAATAAAATTCATATCTGAAATATGTATAGGAGTGGGTGGGGCAAGGTTAAGCAAGAAATCTGACTTTAGTCATTACTTTTTTGAATGATAGTAAGTGGTCAAGAAATTTAAGTAAATACATAAAAAATTGTTACAAATGTTTTTATAATATGTATTCTGATTTAAAGGTATCTTGTATGTGATATACAGAAAGTATAGGTATAACCCGGACAGCAGTTTGACTACCAGGGTTTGGCCACTGTTGGATCATCCAGAGGAAATTCACACAAGTATGGAGAGAACATGTAAAGCCCCAATTATGTGTGCACATGTGTATGTGCATACAGGTGAGTGTCCTAAATAAAATAGGGAAAGTGTATAACATTTTTTACAATTGATTTAAACAGTTTGCTATCCTTTTTGGAAATAAGGATTGTTATTATTATTATTATTATTATTATCATTATTATTATTATTAATAATAATAATAATAATAATAATAATAATAATAATAATAACAATAATAATAAAACCACTTTAATTTACAGCTTAATTTTGTTTTTAGCTTGTTCTGTGGCCTATCACTGTTAGTGTTACTTTGTATCAAATAATTAAATGATTTCTCTTTTTAAGCATATAGTCATGCAAAAAGTATTAAACATGAGACTACTACCAGTGGAAATTTCTAAATGACAAACTTACTAACTAACTAACTAACTAACTAAATAAATAAATAAATAAATAAAATTATGCAAAATACAATAGCACAAAATAATTTTTAAAATGGGTATATAATCTTCACAAATTTTTTCTTTTAGATCAATACATAATATTATTATTATTATTATTATTATTATTATTATTATAATTATTCATAAATATGTATTCAGTATAATCAGTCGACAAGAATTTTTCAGTCCTGCACATTTACATGGCTGCAAACTTGAACCTGTAATTTCAGAGCGCCAAATTTGTTGGAGGAAATGATGCAACTGCCTCGCGGTCTCTGAAGCCCCACCCACATCCAGAAGACATGACTGATTGGTTAAAAGATGTAAGAATCATCTCTCTGATTGGTTGTTGCTTGGACGAGCTTGCCGATGTGTACTAAAGCAAGCCACGTTGACATAAAGTGGGGATTTTATTAATTAAACTTAAAACCAGAGCCTCAGTCACGACAGAGTCTGCTGTTAAAGCCTGAGAGGCGAGAAGGTAAGGCGTTAACGCTGATATACTGTTATTACTTACGAGGTAATAGTTACTGACTTTTGCAGTGCGAGTGCTAGTGATGCTAATGATGCTAATAATGCTACAGTGTAATAACTACAAAGATGAGATCAGGGTTCTAGGTACAGCTGTGACACTGAAGCATGAGATGAAATGCTAGAATTGACTTTTACTGTGTAGTTATTGTTTAGAGAGTTTCACTGGGAGTTTTTCATCACATAATACATTTTCTGTTATGTGCTGTTTCACAATCATGGTATACTTTTTGAGTTCACAGTAGCTCAGAAATAAAACTCCAAGTCAACACCTTATTTTGTGTGAAGTATCAGAGCTACAAGTTTAATGGTGTCTAAATTACACTGGGTAAAAGTACAACAGGTACAGGGTCTCTGGAATATGTACATCTGCATCAGATACATATACAGATACATATGTACATATACAACATTAGTTGTATGTATTATTATCTGCAGTAACAGCAGCATCAGTGATAATCGTTGTGGTTTTCCGGAGTGGACACTTTTTGGTGGACATACTTATCAAGGTGATATGGAACCCTCTGCAGAAAGTATTTCACATCCAATCCCAATTATATTTTCTATGCTGCTTAAGAAAAAGTAACTAATATCTGAAAAAAGCACTTCTGTCCTCCACACGTAATGTCTACTTTAGGAAAAAACATTTTTGACGGACAAAGCATCCCGCCAAAGCTACTTAGATTATAAACAGAGCTTATAAGCAGCAGAGCATCTTTTTAGATTGTATGAAAATACCCCTCCAAAAGTAAAGGTTAGTTAGTAATTAGGAGTGCAATTCAGAATTTTATCAGGTATTTTTATTACAGTGGAGAGAATTGAATTCTGTACTTGGTTGGAATTTGAGCAGTATTTTTTTGTGCTAGTATAATTTCTTTTAATAACTACATGTTTATTTTATGTGATTATTCATTCATTCATTTTCTAAGCCGCTTAATCCTTATTTGGGTTGCGGGAAGGCTGGTGCTCATCTCAGCCAACTCTGGGCGAGGGCAGGGTACACCCTGGACAGCTCGCCAGGCCATCACAGGGCTTATATTATTATTAATAATAATAATAATAATAATATCATTATTATTATCTGTACCACTTATCTGTCAGGGTTGGGGGAAGCTGGAGTCAATCCCAGCTGACTCTGCCGGAGGCACAAGATACAACCTGGATAGATTGCCAGTCCACCGCAGGGCAAGCACTGAGCCAAACATCCATTTACATTCTCATTTACACCCATTATTTTGGCAATTTAGAGTATCCCGTTAGCCTCATCTGCAGGTCTTGAACTGAGGGAGGAAACCGGAGTTTGGGAGATAGAACTTAGTGAGCTGCCATGGCTAACCACTGCTCCACTTTGCCGATTATTATTATTGTTCTTGTTTTGTTGTTGTTGTTGTCATTGTTAGAATAATGACTGCTGAATATGAACAAAGCC
The DNA here is from genome assembly GCA_030014195.1 of Neosilurus mollespiculum. NCBI lineage: Eukaryota > Metazoa > Chordata > Actinopteri > Siluriformes > Plotosidae > Neosilurus > Neosilurus mollespiculum. The sequence continues at coordinate 6,781,171 of JAQMYF010000017.1, forward strand.
AGCCTTGGAGAATTATACATGCAATCATGATATGACTCAGTGTGTTTTAACCTTTCTCATATTGAAACCTCAAGTACGGGTCTGATCCAAGATTCTATTAATTACCAAATGAGTCACTTTTGATAAGATGGCCAACTAACATGACTCAAACTGTTTAACCCCTCTATAGCCATCAACATTTCATATTATCATATTATCCAGTTTTATTTGGAAAACTGTTTTAACAGGGTTTTAACAAAGCAGCTTTACAAAAACCTCTCATTAGCAAAGCACATGCAGCAGTGACCAAGGGAAAGAACTGCAATGACATTAAGAGGAAACCTTCAGTAAAGCCAGATCTAAGGATAGCCCATCCTTTTACCAGAGACCCAATAATGTTATTAGAAATCTTTACTCTTTCATAAAGGTTATTATAAAGTCCAGCAGCACTGATTGTGATGAAAGGATGTTCAGTATGAGCATCATGATTCAAGGCTCAAGTATCCAAATGAGATTGACTTGTTTGATGTTGAAAATGCCTTGTTGTTGTTGAGATTAATCCCAGACAACACACACAGACCTGATTTAAAAAAAGCTTTTTTCCACATTGCTGGCTTCTGCAAAATTGGTAATGAATCACAAATGAACAATACGTTATGCAACCCTAGTCTGAAGACGATTTTATTGTGCCATTTTCAATTAATCTTACATAATGCACTTTGTGCATTTCATATATGACTGAGATGAAAGCTAGAAATATTTTTATGAAGTGAGTGAATAACCGAGTGGGTATTTTGTAATTTCCAGGTCTGCTAGAGTAAACAGGATGAGTGTAGGCTTCATTGGAGCAGGGCAATTGGCCCAAGCCTTGGTGAAGGGCTTCACTGCTGCAGGTAAGATCTTCCTGATCATGGTGACGGTGATATCAACATTTATTCACTGCTCAGAGAATTAAATTTGCCTGTTTAATCCTGACCTCAGATTCCAGAATGAGGGGAATAACACGCAGGCTTTGTTTGTGAGATTTCGTTTTGCTCTTCTGTGGTTGCAGTAATGAGCATTCTCGATGCCTGTCCTGTTCTGTTCTCTCACACACACACTGTCTGCTCTTCCGTTTGTTCCTGTTGTTGTTGCTTCTGGCTATCTCTCTCAGGTGTAATTGCAGCTCACCGGATCACGGCCAGTTCTCCAGATACAGATCTACCGACAGTAGCTGGGCTCAGGGTCAGTGTGTTCTGGCTCATCAGTCCTGTGTGTTTGTGTAGCGACAGTAGAGTGACTCTCCTAAAGACCGTGACTGTGTTATTTTTTTGTGTGCAGTGTATCATTATAATTTTTTGTTGATTTTCTTTATGGTGATTTAGAAAATGGGCGTGAACTTCACAACCAGCAACAAGGAAACAACGCATAAGAGCGACGTCCTCTTTTTAGCTGTCAAGCCTCACATTATTCCTTTTGTCCTGGATGAAATCGGACCTGATATTGAAGACAGGCATCTTATTGTTTCCTGTGCTGCTGGAGTCACCATCAGCTCCATTGAAAAGGTGTAACCCTTGGATTTAAAGGCTCTTGGTTATATAAGTGTAATGCAAATCTTCTCTTCAGAAAAGCAGTGGTGGCTCAATGGTTAAGGCTCTGGATTACTGATCCAAAGGTAGGGGGTTCAAGCCCCATTACCACCAAGCTGCCACTGTTGGAACCTTGCGCAAGGCCCTTAACCCTCAGTTGCTCGATTGTGTAAAAATTTGAAAATGTAAGTCACTCTGAATGAGGGTGTTTGTCTCATTTAAAATGTAATATAAATGTTCTCTTCTAACATAATATAACTAAAATGTCTATAAAGCCTTGCTAAGGAATTGCTCTAACAACAGGGTCCCAGAAAAGTGATGGCCTTGTTGCTCACGAAACACTGTGATTGTCACCACTTGACTATTGAATAGAGATGACCAATGATCTGGATTTATCCCATGAATCAGGAAAGATTGAGCCATCTTAAAACACTACTTAGTTATTGACTTATGGCCTGATTTAGCCCAGGCTTTACCCAGGGTTCAACTTAAAGCTGTACTGGGAATTCTACTAAGTACTCTACTACTTACTATCTAAGGGCACCAATGTGAACTAGGTACTACTTATTTTCAAACTTTTGAAAAACTGGTTTGCTTTTCCATGGGCTATAGAAGTACTACAGACCTACATTATTACATCACTGTATACTTCTCTGCATTACCAGGCAATGTTGGCGCTAAGCAACGCATGATCTCTTTACAAGTGTCGCTACACTAGCTATCTGGTTTTTGTTTGTTTTTAGAGATCACAATATTTTTATTTGGTAATGATAAACCCCTGATATAAGCAGCTCTTGGTTATAGACCAGCAAAGTGTTGGTACTACACTGGGCCCAGGTTTTTCTTGGCTGTTGAGACATGATAAAGTGGTTTGAGATTAGGTACCGGCTCTGAACTGGTCCTCAGAATGCCTTAATGGAAAAGGGGTATCACTCAGAAGGGTTTCGACTGGGACTGTACTCCGAATTCAGCATGTTTTTACTTGTAGACAGATCAAGATTTTATACAACTTTGCAGGTAAACAGTTTGATGATAAATCACTTTTCTACCTCAAGACTGATTCCGACTGGCCAAATGAAATTTTTGCAGTCGTTTTTTTATGTATAGTGCATGTTGAAAAGGTCAGGACCTGACTTGTTCCTGCCTCCAATTTCTACATTTTAACTGGGGTACATGATAAAATAATTCACTTACAAAGATGTAAGCATCAAAAAGGTTTAAAATGTTTAGGATGACTGAAAGACTATGAAGAATCTGCACACTTTTGTTTTGATTCCCTTTAATATGCCAGCTGCTCTCTTCAGACCTTCATAAGTTTCATTTCTGGAAATAATTTACAGTTAAATTTTTTTAAAGGTAGCATGTAGTGTTTTTGTCAGCAGTCATCAGAGTGAAGTTTCCTGTTTATGAAACATGCTTGCTTTCTATTGTAATGTAATAATGTGAGCAGTTATGTACACCTAATTAAACATAATCTCTCTCTATCTCGCTCTCTCTCATTCTTTACCTGTGTGTGTGTGTAGAAACTGCTTCAGTACCGTTCTGACCCTAAGGTGATCCGCTGCATGACTAACACCCCAGTGGTGGTACGTGAGGGGGCCACAGTATACGCCACCGGGACACACGCTGAGGTGGAGGACGGGAAGCTTCTAGAGCAGCTGATGGCCAGTGTGGGATTCTGCACGGAGGTGGAGGAGGATCTGATCGACGCGGTTACCGGTCTCAGCGGCAGTGGGCCGGCTTACGTGAGTGGGTTTTTTTTGGGTTCACAGAAATGATGAGGCTTGCTGTTTGCTTGCTGATTAAGCATGTTTTTCATATACAGAAGGTGTGCTATTTGCTGAATAATTTAGTCCAGTTAACCTGTAATGAGGAAATTTTAATGTAGCACAATTTTGAAATGATGAGTCATCAGTTGACAAGGTGTTCGTTCCTTATATTTGTGTGTGTGTCCAGGCTTTCACAGCTCTCGATGCTCTGGCTGATGGTGGGGTGAAGATGGGTCTACCCAGGAGGCTGGCTGTGAGACTGGGAGCGCAGGCACTGCTTGTAAGTCATGCATACATTTTCTGTTCTCATGCCAGACAGCAAAGAAGTTGTAACGTTCTAGGTACAGCTCTGTTTCATTTTATTTCCTAAGTCTTCCATATAGGTACATATTTGGCTTATTTCACTGACTTGAAATTAAAACTGATTTTCCTATAAAATGTACCGGTATTGGTCACCCTTACAGCATAATTTGTGCGTAATGTAATACATTTAAGCGACACAGAGCTTATTTTAACATAAATTACCATAAAAAGCACAAAACTAGGTAATTTTATTCCATGGATTGCTTGTGGGGGCTGAATGGCTAGCCGGCGTTCTTTCCCTGGAAGTGACGGTAACACATTGGGCAGGGTTGTCCAGTCCAAGTAAACAAGCAGATTTAAGCAATATTTTAGGTGATAAAAAATAAGCCCGGTGCAAGTATGGCTGGCAGTTTCAATAAAATGGGTGTAAATGGTTACCTATAGAGGAATGAATCTTGTGGCAAGAATACTGCCAGAGATGAGTGTGGTCGTAGGTCCAAAATGGCATTTGCAGCTAATGCTTTGCCAACTCGGCTTTCATGTCATCAACTGGTTTAGGAACACAAAAAAAATATTTTCCACGATTTCTGCACTTGTTGTTTATGCAGCTCAGCACTGGCCACTAATGTACTATGATGCTCCGGGTCAGCCAATCCAACGAGTTCTCGTCACTACCAGTCTGGAACAGCCAATCAGAAAAGCAGTTTGTCTCTGAGCATGTCTTGTGTCATAGCACTTGCACGCACTTTAAAATCAGACAAGGACTGATGTTGTTGAAAGGAACTGATGACGCTATATGTGTTCATTTTAAATAGCTAATAACACTAATTCACCGCAGGTACCCTTTAGGGTAAGCTAAACAGTTCTTAGCAAGGGCACGATCTTGATTTCAGTTTGGTCTTCCCTTCAATAACTCTAAAGCATTGACCACTGAGCCCACAGGACCATCACTAATCCATTGTTCTGTAGGTTGTACAGTACTAACATTCACATGGTCGTGCTCATGGTGTTGATACTAGTGCGTCAGCTCAACAACATTTTCTAAGGTTTTATTTTTACGTCTATACATTTTGTGAGCCCAATTCATTTATGTGTTGGATTGTTTATTTATGGGAGATTTACCTTGTTTGTATGATTTGTATGTATAATTGCACCTAATCTACATATATCAAATACAGACTTTAAAAGATAGTCCAGCTGTAGGTCAGCCATTAAAAACTATGTTTAAGAACATGTACACAGTCTGCACTCTCACTGCACCTCTTATCTATACAGAAGGCTGCAGCTGAGATCATCAAGTTTATTGATACTCAGCATTAGTTATGAGATCTTGTTGATGTTTAGTATCCTGATGATTTCAAGTCTTTTCTTTTTATATTCTTTTTTATGCTCTTACCAATCTTTTTTTATATAAGGAAAACCTGTAAACCTGCTTATTCATGTAAATAATGTTCACATCAGGTAACCAAATGGGGAAAAAATTACTTTATGGCATGGTTAGCCGGCAGGTTTGAGGATTTCAGAAACTGCTGATCACCTGGGATTTTCACATGCACCAACTGACACAGAATGATGAATTAATACATACGGTAAGCAACAGTGCTGTGTTCGGAAATGCATTGCTGAGGAGCGAGGTTGAAGAGGAAGGGCCAAATTAGTTTGAGCTCACTAGAAGATCCAGTAATAAATAACCACTCTTTACACCCGTGGTGAACAGAAAAGCAACTCATGCTGAAGAGGATGACAGGTTCCACTCCTGTTAGCCAAGAACACGAATCTGAGGCTACATTTCGACCAGTTTTGCCTAACTGACCCTGATGTGGTCATTTTCCAATCCACAGTGTGCTTAAGTAATTATAGCATTTTAATATACGCTGCACGGTGGCATAGGGGTTAGTAGGTCCGCCTCACAGCAAGAAGGTCCTGGGTTCGAGTGCCGGGCTCAGGCATGTGAAATTTGCATGTTTTCCTTGTGCTTGCGTGGTTTCCTCCCACAGTCCAAGGATATGCACATTAGGTAAATTGGCTGTTCCAAATTGCCCCAATGTGTGGATTTGAGTGTGAATGTGTGTGTGCACGTGTGTTGTCCTGCGATGGTCTGGCGAGCTGTTCAGGGTGTCTCCCGCCTTCGCCCAATGTCAGCTGAGATAGGCTCCCGCCTCCCCACGACTGACCCTATTAGTAGAATAAACCGGTTCGTCCCTCGATTGAATGAGTGTGTATTCGAATGGAACAAGGTGTCTTTAGATTATTATAGATTACATATCATAAACAGTATGGTTAGTATAAGGATTGCATTCTGAATCTGGATAACATGTCTTTTATTGTTTCTAATTTCAGGGTGCTGCTAAAATGCTCCTGGATTCAGAGCAGCACCCTGGCCAGTTGAAGGACAACGTGTGCTCACCAGGTGGCGCCACCATCCACGCCCTGCACTTCCTGGAGAGTGGCGGCTTCCGAAGCCTTCTCATCAATGCTGTTGAGGCTTCGTGTGTCAGGACCAAGTACTTCCACTTTGTCTTTTTGTCTTCTGCATTTTTCGAAGAGATGGAGAGATGTTTTTGAGACAGCATTTAATCGTGGATTTTGTCTTTTCCTTATTTATTTATTTATTCATTGCACTGATCTTTTCAGGGAGCTCCAGTTTCTTGCTGATCAGGAGAAAATCTCTCCTGCTGCTATTAAGAAGACCACGCTGGACAAGGTGCTGCAGCAGCCTGGTGTCTCTGCGAATAAAGTGGCGACCCAGAGTAGAGTCAACATGTTCACTAACAAAAGTGGAATTAAAAAATGAGAAATAAGAGACACAAAGAAACACACATCTCTACTTTCCCTTTATTCGCTCTTTTTGACACAGGTTTCAAATATTCTGATGGATTTTAAACAGGATAGCCAGGAATGACTGTACACATGCGCACACACACCTACAAAATCTCAAATGGAAATGAACAGAAGTGCATTTCCAGCATGCTGTCTATCGCCTCGTGCCTCCCTGCAGCAACAGACAGTTTGTCCGCTCCTTTGGGAGTAGCATCAGGACGTACAGGCAGCAGATGCTTCCTAACGTTATAATTTTTTTTTCCTTGTACCTCCCTGTCCTTTAAAAAAATGTAATATCAAATTTTGTTTTGTCATCAACATTTCTTTAATATTGAATTTGCAATATATTCTCATCTAATATTTGGGCCCAAAACCTAAATTGTTCTGTGTTTATTCTTTCCTTAGTGCTCTACTTTAGCACATCATAATTATATATATATATATATATATATATATATATATATTTGTACTGCATGGTGAATCACTGTAGTGACTCACCACGCCTACCCTTCAGGGTTCTAGAGTCGCACAGGCTTTTCAAATTTCTTCATCTCTTCAAGGAAGTGAAGGTACAAAAGTCATGTGTGGTGTGTTGTTTTTTTTTTTTATTTTTTTTTTTTGTGTGTGTGTAATGTCTGCTCTCTTGTTGACGTTAAAGTGCTTTTTATAAAGCTAAGAATGAAAGTATTAAAAATGAAAAAAACAAGCATGTTCGGTACTCACTTAGAAACTGACTCGAGGTGAACTGTATGATGAAGTTGATGTGTATGTTAAGTTAAGGAAGAGATCCAGTCCTGTTTTATATCATAAGGAGTTCCAGTATGTTGTAATTGCTTCAGCTTCCTGCATCCCTGAATTAAAAGATGCTAATTCTAAATTTAATAAATATTTTTTGTCTGACCAAAGAGGGGAATTTTTTATTTTATATATATATATATTTTTTTTTTTGAGAAAATCACAGACCAAATGAGTTTCAGATAAGGAATAATTTCCATTTATTTGTTCCCTGTGTGTAATTATAGCAGGAGGATAGTATGCATAATTAATGGTTCAGTAATTGAATTAACTGGAAACCTTTCCCTGAAGTCCATTAGTCAACCTTACAAGGCCCCTTTAATAACCTGCGTGCTCTATCATTTATTTGCAGCGCCAAGCACAAATTTTAATTTCTGTAAGATCCAAAACTATTCGGGCAATAAATTACTGTTTTTACTCTCAAAACTGTGCATTTTCACTTTCGTAGGTCTTGTCGGTGTTTAAATTTGTCTGGTTAAGAAACTACAACGTATCTTGTACAGCTCAACCTCAAGAATTGTTTTGGTCTTGCCTTGAGCATTCTTTTAAATGTGCCACAAAAAACACTTCTTATGAACAATGAAAATTAAGCAATGGAGAATTTGAATAGCAGTTCTACAAACCGCAGTGCTGCTGAATTTGCATGAAGTACATTTTGTTAGTCATTTCAGGTATGAGGTATCATTCGCCCGGTTCGTCTGAAAGCCTGGTGTGTAGATGTGAACAAGCTCTTTTGTGCAGTTTTTTCAGTATTGGTTATTCAGTTCTTTAAATGCATTTTGCATTTTATCACTTTAAAATGGCTTTTCTCATGTTTCAATTTATTCAAGGATGATTTTTCACTATCAAAAGCAGCTTACAATTGATTTATAAAACTGAATAGATGAAAGTTAAGGGTCTTGTTTAGGGGCCCAGTTCTGGGAGTTGAATTCAAGGCTTTTCTGCAACTAATGCAAAACCCTTAAACCACAGAATTACCATGGCTACAACAAACTAAGGATTTCCCATTGTCTTCTATGTCTTTAATTATGTCTGCCCTTATTCTCTCCTCACTTTATTCTAGACTTTTTATAAGACTATTAAAAAAGAATACACATTTATACCAGCAACTGCAGTGATGGTTCCACTGAGGCTCAATAACAGGGTTATATTAGCTTATAAAGTATGCTATAATTTGTCGATATAATTAAACAGAAATATTATTTTCTAATGCTTGACTTGAAAATTATTATATGGTGTGTGTGTGTGTGTGTGTGTGTGTGTGTTTAAGCCATGCAACCTTTGGTGTGTTTCTTTGAGAATCTCTTACCTTC
>JAQMYF010000017.1:6804582-6834486 GCA_030014195.1 Neosilurus mollespiculum
CTTCTTTTCGCTTATATTTTTATTTAGTTTTTTTTTTATGTCTTATTTTATATTTTATCTAAATGTTTCTTTATGTGCAATACTTGTCTCTTTACATGCAATAATTGTTTCTTATGTGCAATACTGAGGGGGCTCTGAGTCCAAGAATTTCACTGCCTGTAGATAGGTTCCATTGTTACCTGTATATGACAAAAAGTCTTGAACATAACTGGTATTCAACAAGTGTGGCCACCTTTATTAAAACAGAAGTTTGTTGGTCCAGAACATTCAGGTGTATGTTAGCACAATGCTAAGGAGCAAAAACATCAGCAATCATCTTAGAGAAGCAATTTTTGCTGCCCATCAATCTGGAAAGGGTCATAAGGCCGTTTCCAAACTATTTGAAGTTTATCATTTTATACTAAGGAAGAATATTCACAAGTGGAAAACATTGAAGACAGTTGCCATTCTTCCAAAGAATGGACCTTCCACCAAATCCACTACAGGGTCAGATTGTACAATGCCAATAGAAATTGTAAGCATGTTAAAAATCATGACAGAATATTTGGAAAAAGACTGAACAAGTATGGCTTGTTAGGAAAGGTTGTCAGGAGAAAGCCTCTTCTCTCTAACAAGAACATGGCAGCACAGTTTAGGTTTGCAAAGTTACTTCTGAACAAACTACAAGCCTTCTGGAAGAACATCCTTTGGACAGCTGAGACCAAAGTGGAGATGTGTGGCCATAATGCACAGCGCAAGCACAAGTATAGTGGTGGAGGGGTGATGATTTGGGCTTGTTTTGCAGTCATAGAACCTGGGCATCTTGCAGTCACAGAGTCAACCATGAGCTACTTTGTACACCAAAGTATGTGAGCCCATCTTTCCAGCAGCTAAAGCTTGGCTGCGATTGGGTCATGCAATAGGCCAATGATCTCAAACACAAAAGCAACAGAATGGCTGAAAAGGAATCAAGGTGTTGTAATGGCCAAACTTCAACCTAATCAAAATGCTGTGGTGGGACCTTAAGAGAGCGGCACATAAACAAACATCAATGAACTGAAGCAACATTGTAAAGGATTCCTCCACAATAAAGTGAGAGACACCTAAAAAAATTACTTGTCGAGGGTTAGGTATATCACTAGACATGGTAAGGTTCAAATGATTTTTACCTCCACCAAGGGATGGTATTATGAGATTGAGGTGGGGGGTGGGGGGGTGTATTAGCACGATAACTTGAAAACGAATTGAATGATTTCCACACTAAACTGTAACCAAATGTGGGTCTTGGGCCATTAAAGAAGTGATTACATTTTGAATGTGGTCCAGATCTGGATCTGGATCCAGGAGGGTTTTGAAGGATTTTTTTTAATATTGCGAGACTTTTTCTGCTTTTATTCCTTAAAAGATTTCTTTGGGTTGATTGCAATGTGTGCTTTGCACATCAGACACTGACATCAGAATGACTACAAAGTCTGTCTGAACAGTGTGATTAAAGCCACATGTTTAATATTTTGTTCTAATAGTGCTACTGAGTGTGCAAGTATACATACGTATAAGAGAAGCCATGGATGCAACATCAATTCCTCTATAGTTCAGTCACATCTCCCATGAATTTTCCCTTGTATCTCCATAGGCTGCTCTGGTTGGCTTACTGTTTGCATGAAAAGTACGCTACGATTTAAAAAGATATAATACAAAAATTCATAATTTTTGTTGAAATAGTTTGATTAATCATTATTTAACATATTTGGTGAATTCTGGTACATTAGACTTAAACAAAACAGTGCAACAGCAGCATTTACTGCTTGATAGAAATAACATCATTCATGAATAATCATTTAAGAGGGTGTAAGCATAAAATTGGTTAAAATTATGTACATGTTTTATAGTGTAATATTTAAAAACATATCCATTTCCCAAATTTTCAAACCTGCTTTGGTTTGATCTTCATTCACTCATTTCACGAGCCGCTTAATCCTACTAGGGTCGCAGAGAGGCTGGAGCCTATCTCATCCAACACTGGGAGAAGGCGGGGTACACTCTGAACAGCTTGCCAGTCTATTGCAGGGCAACACACACGCACACACACACACACAACCATTTACACTCACACCTAAAGGCAATTTGGAACAGGCAATTAGCCTAATGTGCATGTCTTCTGACTGTTTGAGGAAACCCATGCAAGCACAGGGAAACCATGCAAACTTCACACAGAAATGCCCTCGCTGAACCCAGGACTCAAACCCAGGACCTTTTTGCTGTAAGGCAGACTGACTAACCACTATGCCACTGTGAAATTATTTGTTCATACCTTGAATAAATAACTGTTTTAAAGTCTCTAAGGCTGAGGGTTAACAGGGTAAATCAGTGAACCCATGGGTCTCAAATGACCAAACATAATTAAAAAGTTTTCAGTCAGTCCAGAGACAAGAGTAACTCATGCATCATTAGTTGAAATATTTAGTATTTCAGGTATTTGTTATAGCCTTTTACTACAAATAGAAATAATACAAATAAAAAATATTTTCTATACTGCTAATCCATTGTACTGCAGTTGAGCTGGAGCCAAGCCTGACTGACACTGTGCACAGGTCACCAATCTATCACAGAACAGTCATTTACACTCATACAATTTAGAGAAGCTACTTGACGTAATTGGCATGTTGTTGAAATGTAGAGAGACCAAAACACACAGAGAAAACTCAAGCAGGTGTGAGAAGAGTATGAAAACTACACAGAGAAATGACCACCAGGTTCGAACCGGAAACCCTGCTTGCTGTGAGGCAACCATGTTTACCTGTGTACCAGTGTGCCATCTATGTGTAAATTGCAGTTGAATCAAATTATATTTTTCACATATCCCAGCACCCCTGGATAGAATAAGTTACAGCCCAGTATCTCGACAGCCCATTGGTTCGACAGCCCTAACCCTAACTCAACTGAATCGGGTGCCCAACTGATTTAAGCAAGGTGTCTATCTTATATGAGTAGGGTTGTCGGAGTAATGGGCTGTGGGGACATAGCACCATCCCCGATCAACCACAGTTTCCTTGTATATTTTGGAGGACTTAACATTGGACAAACACCCTACACAACTCACACTGGACTATGCACACACAACTTATATAGTATATACTGGAGGACTTCATTTCAACTGTATCCACCCTAAATCTGCACTTTACATCAGACTAAAATATTTCACCTGCAACTTTTGTATTTTGAACCACTCATCACCCCTTTCTCCATAATCTTCACGCTGCCGCTATACAAAGCCATGTCCTTGTTTGTCTTGCACTAGTTAGCCTTATAAATATTGTTTAGTTTAGTCGTTTAGTGTTTATCATTACTGTCAGTTACTGTTATTGTCACTGTTTATGTCTACGGCACCTGGAGCTCACAGGAAACGACATATTGTTCTACTACATGCCCTATATGTGGATGAATGACAATAAAGTTGAATTTGAGTTTGAGTTTCAGGGCCTTGCTCAAGGGCCCAACAGAGGCAGTTGGGTGATTCCGGGTCTTGAACCCCTGATTTTCTAACTGAAGACACAGAGCCTGTTTCACCACATTAATAGTATTAAGGCACGAAAAGCTAAGACGAACCAGGAAAAAGAAAAATAATAATAAAGCTAATCGAGTCCACTGAAGCTAACAGGTGGTGTTTTCGTTTTAAGTGGAGCTGTTCCTTTAAGACTTCCTCTCCAAGTTGCGTAGATCCTTCATGAATGAAACCACGTGACCAAACATCATATGACGTCTGGCCTCCTCGGCACAAGAGAAAGCGGATCAACAAGGAGAAGGTGGGAGTGTTACAACAATTTCCGAAGCGGCGTCGGCTAAAAAAACTTCACCTCCGCCGCCTCAAACTTCTACTTTTGAACCCGTGCCAGTGTCGGAAACGCTTCCCGGTCACGTTCGGTGAGTAAACGGCACTGGGTGGTTTTGTTTCGGGTGTTTTTGAGCGAGGTGAAAGGGAGCCGGGTTAGCTGACACTGGCAGGTAGTCGCGTCGTGTCAGACTCGCTGGCTTGCGGATCTGTTTTGCTGAGTGCGCACGCTTCGGCGTTTCGGCTGTGTGTGTGTGTGTGTGTGTGTGTGTGTGTGTGTGTGTGTGTGTGTGTGTGTGTCAGTCAGTCAGTCAGTGTGTTACGAAAGCGACAGACGAAGGGTTTCGCTTATTTAAAGGCTCTGTAAGCCGTGCTGATTCATCACCATCACCATCACGGGGTCAAACCGAGGAGCCGCGCCGTGTTTGTCTCGGCTGGACATCCACCCAGAGGATCCCTTTTACCGCTACACAAAGGGGACATCACTGGAGTAAGTGTCACATTATTTTCCTGAGCGTTTAGCCCAGGTTTTGCAGATGACTTGGTCTGAAAAAAATGGGATGCGGTCGCTCTGAGGCCATGTATTGTGTGTGTGTGTGTGTATTGTTGTTGTTATATATATATGTGTGTGTGTGTGTGTGTGTGTGTTAGCCCGCGTAGTAGCTAAAAACGTGACAAACAATAAACAAACAAAAACAGCCCTGTCTGTCTATCTAGAGATCTAAGAACTATTCGGTTAATTTTAAGGCTGTTTCGTGATCCAAATGATGATCTGATCTGATCTAACCTCACCTCATCCGGCATCTTCACCTCCCTTATCTCCCTCACCTCCCTCACCTCCCTCAGCTCTTACATCGGAGGTAATGCTAAGACAGGAGATATCATGAAGCAGCTCTCAGAGTTTATTTCCCACTAGGAGCTGAACATGACAGCCAGGATCCCACCCTGTTTGCCAAGGTGGTAGTAGTAACTAGGTAGCTAATAATAGCATGATGATGTTAAGCTTACTATTTCCAGAAGGTTGTAGCCTGTGGTCATGATGTCTGTGTTTTTTTTATTTTTTTTTGGTGAGCTCACTCATTATAGCAGCAGCAAGGATATAAATTCATATTTTCCCATTTCCATTTGTGTGCTCCTGCACAGTTAGAGCTATGTTGTTCAAAATAATGAAACAGACTGAAGGCATGTGAATTCCTGTGTTGATTTACTGATGCATAGTTTGTGCCTCTAATTGACAGACAGTGGGTCTGTAATCATTTTGGCTTGGGGTTGAGATGCTGATTCATCAGTCATTGTGTCTGTAATTTGGAAGTGAGACCCTGGTACGAGGAGTCTCGGCATTGATACCATGGAGACACTGCGATACCTCTGCTCAGACTCTCTGGACCTTAGGAGGGGTGTGTGATGCTTAAATGCTGGTTTGTTTTGTAAATACTTGTATGGCATGACTGAAAACTATAATGCACATACATCCCCTGAGTCCATTTTTAACACTGAAACTGTTTTTTTTTTGTTTTTTTTTTGTTTTTTTGCAGAATATTGTATTTTTCTAGAATGTTGATCCCAATGTTGTGTTAAGAAATCTCAGTAGATGGTTATTACGTTAAGAGATAAATCAGTGTCAGTCTCTGTCATCGTTTATGGAGAGTCGTGCTCCTCATGATGGGAAGCAGAAAAGCCCATAGACTTTAAACTAATTGGTGTGATGCTCAATTTGCCCCCCCCCCTCCCAAATACAAATCAATTAGCAGATTGATTTACAGCAGTAACATGTAAAGAAGATTTGCAGAGAGACCTCCTCCCTTTTAAGAGCCACATCCAGCATATTATCCCCAAATCGTCTGATAAAATTTGAATTGTAATTTGCGGTGGTCGTGCAATTAGCAGTGCAAATGGTCCAGTTGAGAGGCCGAGGAACAAGTGTAATTTGATCAGCCGAGTACTTAGGCTGCACTTTAGGCAGTGCAATTTTTGCTCCACATTCACTTTCTCCACCTTAATTGAGCACTGACCGATGCTGATGGGTAAAATGTGCTGATGGTTGAACAGAAAAGCCAACAGAGGAGAGAAAGAGATAAGATTAAGAATGTGCGATGGGGCCAGGCTGAGACGAGGAACAAGAACGGTTTTGTCTTCGAGGCATTCTTTTTCTCTCTCTCCCTCCCTCCCTCTCTTTCTCTCCTTCTTGAAAAAAAAATTGCTGAAGCAACCGAAAGCTTCCTCGCTTGACAGATGGCCTTTTTTTTCACTTGTTACTTAGCTTGCTATTTTATGACTTTGATTAGACTGGAGTGTTAAATGTATGCAGCAGGTTTATGGACCATGCTTGTAACAGTGTGCATGTTTTAGAGAAGCTTATTTTTCCCATCCATCTAATACACATTATTCAACATGCATGTGCTGTTACATTTCTTTTTTCTTTCCATTCATGAAGTTCTTATCCACTTGTATGGATTAAATTTTATTGTCTCAAACAACAAGTACAGATTATTTCCATCCAAAGACATTTGTATTGTTAAGGCTAAAAAAAAAACCCAGGCTCCTCTGTGATAGTGTAGCATTTTCAGCCAGTTGTTTGCATATGTGTTCGATTTAAAGCAAGTGTTTTTCTGTTTTTGCTTACTTCCCAGCTCTGAATGCTGTACATGCAACTTTTGGAGGAAAAAATGCGACCCTTGCATCACCACTGCACAAAAAAAAGAAATGTGATGGTTTGCATTTACAGTACGAGTTTTGCAACAGATGGCAGTTTTTGTGCTTCCTCTTTCTGCTAACAGGTAGTCTAACCTCCTTTTTTTTTTTTTCATTTTTTTTATACTACTTCTCTTCTGCTTTTTCAATTCCAGAGCAAAGATGATGACAGTGAACAAACTGACTGTCTGGCCTGCGGTCCCTGCTGTTTTATGTTAAGTTACTTTTGGGTCATGCACTTCTGTCGGCTTGTATTATTGGAATTGAAAGAAACAAAGAAGCTTTGTTTCTTTATTTCCGTTCACACCAGGTGTAGTAAGAGTGAAGGCGAGCAGATTTAGAGCTTGGCAAGGCGTTGAAAAATGTGTCATCTATCTTTTTTTGGAAGAGCAACCTTAATTTATTAATGAGGTTCAGTGGCACATTTTTGTGCCGTAAAGTTCTCCAAATGAGTGACGCACCACCCTTCTCCTCCTGTGTCGCTTTCCGTCAGTCCATGTCCTGTTTAATAAATATATGTTTAGTAGCTGCAGTTATGAGGACGAATGGATGGCACGCTGCGTTTCGTGACTTGGGAGCCTCAGATTTATCACCATTTGTGAAGGAATTGCCAGAGCTCTCTGCCTCATCACACCTGGTTTACACACACAAACACGCTTGTGTGTCAGAAATTGTTTTATGCTTATGTGCGTAGCACCCATCATGTAACCTAGACATTCACACCGACACACTATCAGGAAGCTTAATGAGTTACATCTTTATAGGCTTTCCTCTGCTATGTGTCAGGTGGCTTTGAGTAAATACATGCTCAGGGTGATCATTAACTTGTATGTGTTTTTAACCAAGCACGTTTACTTGTCGTGGCAACAGTGCCCGACGTGAACGTCCTTTCCCGTTCCCAGCCTGGGCTAATTACCTGTGACTGATTTTTAAGATTGACAAATAATAATATTTATCAGTTGAACCCACTGTGTTGAGTTGTGATCGCAGTGAGTATAGAGCTTCGTTGCGGACTGTGTGTAGGCACGCGCCAAGGATCCAGAGGGACAAGTTTGAAAGCTTCCACAAGATAAAGGGACCGAAGGTCTCGAGAGAGGAACGACAGACAAAGGAGGGAGGGAAGAGGACTTTGGGGTGGCAGTGGGGAAGGAGGGGGGAATCAGGAGAGTCTATTTTTTCCACACTGTCTCTCTCACTCCTGCTCTGGCGCGCTCTCAGTAATGATGAAATAGGTTGTAAGAAGATGAAATAGGTTGTAAGACGCGTAATCTCTCCTCTGCAGTAGAATATCTATCGCATTTCTCTCTCCTGTTTCATAAAGGAACGAGAAGAGAGAGCTGTGCGGGATTTAACGATAATTTCTGTGGGGAATCTTGCACATTTCACAATGTTCATTTGTCACAAATTGCTATTTGAGGGATTTCTTGCTGTGATGTTCAAATTGTGCCATAAAGGTCATTTAGGGGAAAACAAATTTCTGCAGGGTTAAAAAGTTGAGGATTTAATAAGGATTAATGTATAAAAAAAACCCTAAAATGATTATCCTTAATGCATCTCAGTAATTTACCTTGATCGTATATGAAGAACCTTTTTGTAAAGGATTAAATCTATTTTTTCGGTTCCTGAGTGAAAGGTGCGAATGGATCGCTCTTGAAAAGTGTTGCATCACTATCTTTCAGTCGAATCATGTTATTAATAGCTGTTGACGAGCAGAAAAGTTTATAGAATACTAGTTACTCCCTGCTTACTGTATATTTTGGAAAGAATTTTAGTCACAGTGTCTTATTTGACCCATTTTGGGTTGCACAGTGAAATGTGGATATTCATAAGGTCTTGTTTTTTTTTTCGTGGCATTGAAGGCTTTCTTGGACTGCCGGGCTGGGCTGAATGTCTCCGAGTTGCATCATCTCACCAGCAATATGCCGCAGTTTTTACCCGCAGTGGCACGCTGCTCCTGCCATGTTCCAGCTGCGAAACACTGCGAAAAGGAGAAAACAGGGCGGCCAAAACTCCATCGAAAACACACATATGGAGGACGAGAGACAGACAGACACACACAGAGAGAGAGAGAGAGATGCCATATTTGTTTATGGTTATTAGTTTTTTCAAGGACAAGTATTTGTCTAAAAGGTGAAATGGACACCTCTCTGAAAGGAAGAGGTAGGATTTATAAGCACGTTGTACCATTTTCCAGTACGGTGACCCATATGAGACCCAAGTGAACAGAAAGATGGAGAGCCGAGCAGGCGAAGTGGTGGTGAGGGTGGTGGTGAGGGTGGGACTTGTGCCAATTGAATACTGGGAATAGTCAATGCTAGTCATTTTACCTTACAAGTAGAGGATCCCTGAGCAACACTGTCTACCATCATCACATCCACTCCCAGACTGAACATCCATCTGTGTGCACAATCAAATAGACTCCACAGGCCATCCTGTAAAACCGTTACGTATTGCTGTCCGTAACTGAGCTCCTGCTGACTCATGCTGACTTTTAGTGTCATGATCTGGGCACTGTTTTGGAAGGTGAAAACATGGCAATGCCGCAAAACCAGTCTTTTTCACCAGCTTGTTTGGTGGTGTGTAAACTTTCTGGTGCTACATTAAAGACAACATAAAGGATTTTAAATCATGGACACTTTGTAATCATGTTACGTTTAATAAAAATCAGTCAATCAAATCAGTTCAAAAGATAAACTAGGATGTCTCTGGTGCACAAGGTTCTAAACAGGACAAGCAATAAATGCAGCAGACCTTCATCATCAGGAAAAAAGAGGCTTCTTATTTTAGGCTTGGTCTCGTGCACCAGCATTCAGGCATTTTATCTTGGGCAGTGTGGAGGTTGTGTAGGTGTGGCTTGATGGGAACGGTACTCTTACTTTGATGTTTCAGCACAGTACTAAACCATTGGACGAATTTATGTTTTAATAAAACAAAACGTACTTCAGCAAAGGTTTATACTGTAAACTTCAAGAAAAAAAGCTTTTAACAATTGAACATTTATTTTATTTGGTTTCAGAGATGTTATCATCACTCATTTGTGGAAAAGCTTAATCCTACTAGGGTCGTGGGGAGGCTGGTGCCTGTCTCAGCTGACTCTGGGTGAAGGCAGGGTACACCCTGAACAGCTGATCACATACAAGCAGTCACACTTACACCTAGGGGCAATGTGCAACAGCCAATTAGCCTAATGTGCATGTCTTTGGACTGTGGGAGGAAACTGGAGTACCCAGAGGAAACCCTCACCAGCATGGGGAGAACATGCAAACTCCACACAGAAACTCCCTCACCCGGGAATCAATCCCAGGACTTTCTTTGTCCTGTGAGGGTGACATGCTAACCACTACACCACCGTGCCACCCTTCTTTGTTACTATGAGAAATACAATGCTAAAATAGTTTATGCTAAGATCTTAATAATAGGTAAAAACAATGAGTAGAAAATGGGATAAAATCTTCTCTAGACATGTGTATCTTTTCACTCTTTAAACTCTCATAACCTCTGGGCAGCTTCTGGATCGTCTCATTTGTAATGTTTTTTTTTTTTTTTTTTTTGGACATGCCTGTTAAACCTCACACTGCCCTCTTTAGAGAGGGTCTGAACACAGATGGGGCTAAGTCACGACTTTGTTTCAAACTTGTTTGTCTTAAGTTGGGGGTTGTATGTGGGTGTTGTAGGACATGCCTACAAAACATTGTTATCAGTTTCTAAACGTAAAGTAATTTAGAATTAAATAGGTTTCCATTCAGAAACCATATGAGGTATAAACTTTCACACCTGATTGCATGCTTTAATGCCATTTTTGGAAAAATGCTAGAAATGTTATAAAAAATAAAAAAAAATCAGTTGAAAACAGCAACAAGTTTAAACTTATTTAATGATCAAGTTAGAAATCCTGCACCATTAAATATTACTGTAAACTACAGAATAATGAGTTACAACTAACTCTATGTTTAACATTAATAATTAAAATACTATTACACCACAGTGCTGTTAATTTCCCATATCCATCTGGTCAGAAGTTGTGATTGGTTTTCTGTAGTGGTCGGCTCCATGACATCACTAGTTTATATTAATGCCCTCCTTATAATGTATTACTGTTTCTATGGTAACAACTTATTCACGTGAACTTGAGTGAATCAGATGCTCCACATGATGTAAGCCTGATCATAAAAGAATAGAAAACCATGTTACTGAACAAAAAATAAAGAAAATAATGTGTAGTGATATGATGAAGCTTTATGTAAGAAGATATTTGTTTAACTTTTTTAAAGATTTTTTTATATATATTTATCCTGTAAGGGGAAATGTATCAAATATATTATGGGTGGTCATCATGGAAAGAGCATTATAAACTTGTTATTCATTCATAAATTGTAAACAGTGGCAAATTGTTGTGGTATACAGGAGTAAAACCTTTCAGGAGGTGCTGTTATTGGAAAATTTGGTAACAGTAACTTTTTGGTATCTAGCTACTTCATACCACTCTTTATTATTATCATTATTATTATTTTTAGAACCACATACCCCTTAAGAGTTTTATTTCTTATTTATCAGGCTGTGCTTATCAGTCCATCTCCTGTGTTTAATACAGTACTTCTGTACACAGACAAATCTCAGAAGCTGCACAGATCTCTCTCTCTCTCTCTCTCTCACTCACATAATCCATCTTCAGGCTTGTTTATTTCTTTCGTCCGTTGCTCTTTTTTGTGCTGACCTGGAGGATCAGAAGAAAAAATAAGATTTAGTTAACTTTATCTCAGTGTGCGTATAAAGAGGTGGTTAGAGGGGGAGTTGAGGGGGGCTGGAGAGCAAATTAACCTACGAGCTTCACTACTGGAAAAAGCCCTTACTTTAAAAAAAAAAAAAAGAAAAAAAAAAAAAAACTCACACATCGGCTTCCTGACTTTGCAGTTTTTTTCTGCTTGTGTTAGGAAATTTTGCCATCACACACTTACACCTGAGATGAGAAAGTGTGTGGTGTGTGTATAGAAAGGCTTTCCTCCACCCAACTCTTCAATCCAACACCCTCCCTTTCACCCCCAAATATCACTTGTCTTGGCTTACTATCGCTTGCTTGCGTTGTTGTTCTTGCCTTTATATTTGTGTGTCCTGCGACATCCAGCTAGTTTTATGTTCTCTTTTTCTGTCTTTCTGTTTCTTTCATTCTTCAATTATTCACTTCACAATTGAGCAGAGAGACTGTCTCCAATCGATATCCTGACTGTGTTTAGAAACGTGGGTGAGAGGGAAGACCCCTGACAAGTAGCTTCTGTCACTCTGCTCTCGTTTTAAAAATGGCGGATCACAGATGTGCTTTTGTCTGAAGATCGGAGTTGAGTTGTATTCGGAGGGTAAACAAGCACCTGAGTTTTCTGATGTTTATTACACCCTGTCAGGCTTTACAATTCAGCCCTGTGGTTCCTCCGTCATAATGGGAATGATACAGATACGGCTGCGGCTCTCTAGCAAGCCAAATCCCTTTACTGTGTGTGTGTGTGTGCGCGCGCGCGTGTGTGTGTGTGTGTGAGTGAGAAAAACTGGTGTATTATTGTGCGATGCTTACCAGGAACTTGCCAAAGACATCTGCACTTCATTGGAGAGTATCAGACAGGATTAATAAGGCTAAACATGGCCCATTTTGAAGGAACAAACACACACCCACACATCCAGAATTAGAGTGTATATAGAGTAATACAAAAAACTGGAATGTTTTGTAAAGTAATGCTGTGCCTGTGTATTCTTCGTGTCACAGTATTCTTTCTTTTAATTTATTTACGTTTCTGATAATTAGTAGTGTCTAAATTAATCCTACCAGTTTTCAGTCCAGCAGGGTAAGGGGTTTGGCACATACTTCTCCAAAGATATGTAAGCTCTCATATTTATTTGTTTCTTCACACTACTGGAGTTGCCCCGAATAAAGCTGCAGTCTTTCCATCTCTGCAGGGGTCCTGATTCAATCCTGAGTTTGGGTTACTGTCTGTGAAGTTTCACCCCTAGCACCTCCCACCCCCAGAGCATGAGTTTGGGTTTGCTCTGGGTTCTCTGGTTTCCTCCCACTTATCAAAAAAAGCATGCAGATTGGTTGATAGGTGTCACCTTTGTGAAAGTATAAACTCTGTTGAGCCTACATGAAGAATACCACTAAATGCCTTGACAACCAAAAAGAAAAGAAATGACTACAAGAAAGTTATAAATACTATTTTTATATCTTGGCAGTGTCATTCGGGACTCTGTTATTGCCAAGGGTATCGTGAGTGGCTGCCATATTTTATCTTGGGATAACTGTTTTTGTTTTGTTTTTTTTTTTGTTTTTTTATAAATTTAAAAATAAGCATAGTATTACGCAACCTCAAAACAATATGATTCTCTTTTCATCTTGAAATGTTTTCTTTAATGATAAACATCTACATTTGTACACAGGAAGCCAAAATTACCTGTTAATATAACATTAATATACTGCTTCCTGGTTCAGTGGAGTACAAACATATGTTCACCCCCTGCCACATTTCTACAAAAACAAGACAGCTCTAAATGGTATTTATTGAACTCATGGCTATTTTCAAGTAACAGAAACCACCAGAAATAGCGGAGGAAGTCCTGAATGATGGCAATGGTGGAAGAGTTCATAATAATGTACATGTTAAAAAAAGAAGCAAAAGTAGTGACAGTAGGCATCATACAGATGTTAAGAAAAGTCATGAGTACTCACATCTCCTCCAACAGTATGTCTAATGTATTTATTTCCCATTGAACTGTTGACTACACTGCCCTCATGAGTTCTGGTGGTACTGCTTCATTTTTGTATGTGTGTGTAAGCTTTCAAAAAGCATGCACTAATACAAACCTGCTGAACACTTAGTACAGACAGAAGGTTCTGTCCGTATCTCTATACGTACTCAACATCAGTGGGTTGTGGTGTAGCTAAATATGTTCAAAGTTTTCGGGTGGTGACTTTTTTCTTTTAATTATTATTATTATTAAGTAATCATGCAGCATCACAGGGCAGCGCAAGACTCTCTGAGGATCCACTCTCATACATGCATGAAGAACTAGAATTCCACAGTTAGCTAATGTTCCTGTGATTGACCGTCAGAGTATGCCATCCCTCCTGTTAGGGCTGGGCATTGTGGCCTAAAAATAAAATCTGACTTTTTTCAACCTACACTTGAATCACGATTCCAAGTTATATTTTTTTATTTTTCTTTTAAAGCAAATACATTTATTCAAATGAGTTTTATTTTAACAGTATTAACACAGAACAGCAAGCACATTTCTTGAACTGGTTTTAAAACTGGAATTGTTCCTGGAGTGCTGCTCTGTAGCTACTGATTACAATTTTTACAGTAGTTACTGATTACTGGTACAAATTACCAAAAAAATATATATATTTTTGAAAGAAATGTTTTGTATACATGAAGAAAGTCTTCATTTAAAGAACTATTTTTAGCAGTCACTTAGAGGCTGACACTAGCATGTATATCTCATAAAGCTGCAAATTCCTACCACCTGGATGAGATGCTGAAATAACTCTGTTGTGTTACTACCTTTTAGAAGCCACAGATTTTAGAAAAATTTTACAGTGGATAGTGGGTTGTCCTACGCCGGGCTTTGAATAACCAAAACATTTCCAAATTGCCAAGGAGACGCTGCCAGATTTCAAGACAAGCTCTTCATTTGTTCACGTGCTGTTATGTATTGGTATTTGAAGGGTGAGGACAGAGAATAGTCCAACACTCTGGAGCCCATCCATTCATTCATTCATTCATTCATTTGTTCATTCATTCCCCACAGTTTTTCAGGTACAGGAGCCTATTCCATAACTATCCCAGCACAAGGCAGTAAAGAACCCTGGGTGGCATGCCAGCCCAGTGCTGAATTTACAGAGTCACTGGAATTTTTCATTTCATTTTCCACACTGCTTTATCCTTTATTAGGGTCACGGGGAGGCTGGAGCCTGTCCCAGCTGGCTCCAGGCAAAAGCAGGCTACACCCAGACCATAACAGGGTCAAAACACACACAAATTCACACCTAGGGGCAATTGAGAACCAATTAGGAGCAATTGATAGTCTAATGTGACTACCTTTGGACTGTGGGAGGAAACCGGAGCACCTGGAAGGCACCCACACAAGCACTGGAAGAATATGCAAACACACAGAAACACCATCAGAGCCACCAAAGTATTTAAAAAAAAAAAATAAATAAAAATAAAAAAAGCTTCTTTTTTTTAAAACCAGATTTGAAGTAAGTCGCTATTTTTAGTTTGCACATTATCCTAAACCAAAAAATCCAATTAACCAGTAAAATATATTTCATTTAACACACCTGATCTGGCTTTTTAAAACAGTGGGTATACCCTCCATGAGGCAGAGCATGGTGAGGAGCATGAATAGGGATTGGTACTGGAAACCACTACTCTAGGCTTCCTTTGGTGCCTGAACTCCTGTTCAGTTAATTACACACACATACTAGGATGGAATGCCAACCGATCACACACCTCCATTTTATTTCTCTTATTCCCTCCGTACATAGAACTGTTCTCAATCTGTTCTGTTGTCCCTCTTTTGTTGAACAAAACAACACCCCCTGCCCCCCGCCCCCCACCATTCCTGGGTTTCTTTGTGTGTCTCAGCAATAGCTGAGTGGTGTGTTGACGGCCTTGCAGTTTTCTAGCAGAGGATCAGCACAGGAACTTTTTCTAATTGGTGGTTTTAGTTGCGCTGGTTGCTGAGTTCAGGGCTTTTCTCCCCTCGGCGCGACCCCAATCCTCCTCTCCAGCCTCTAAGCTCCCACAAATGTGTTGAGGATGCAGTTTTAGCTGGGCTCTTTTTCACCAACAAGCACTCACACGAACATCTCGTGTGTGTGTGTGTGTGTGTGTGTGTATGTATATGTGTGTGTGTAATATATATATATATATATATATATATATATATATATATAAAAATACACACACCCTCCTCACACTGGTTCTTATGTATTCTTTCTCTCACTCTCTCTTTACTGCTCTTGTCTTCCTCCTTTTGTCTCTCTCGGTGCTTCTATAGACCTGTTTCTTGTTCATTGGCAGTTTTTTCCTACTCACTCTCTCATGCTCAGCGCTTTCTGTCTCTCATCCCTTTCACACATCTGTGTGTGAGACTTAACTCTCGAGAAGTCAGCAGAGTGAGGACCAATGAAGAAAAATTTAGCATACGCCTGCAAAAGGCCACCTCAGCATACTCTTCCTCATCTTCATCTTTCTCACAAGTTATGATGGTGTCTCCTACACACACACACACACACACACACACACACACACACACAATCTGAATAGCTATGTGTATACCAGTATGCTTATTCATAATTTTAACCAATAAAGAATTTCAAAAACTAGAAATGCACTCAGAGCACAGACCTCCACCAAAGTTATGTATTTGTGGAATTATAGACTGAAATACGCAATCTTACACACAAAAAAAAATCATTCAAAACCCTCCTGGATCCAGATCATGCCCAATATTTTATTAAAACTTTGTGGAAATTCGTCTGATATTTTTTGTGTTATTGGGGTCACGGACCCACACGACCAATCTCATAACCTCTACCCTTTGGTGGAGGCAATAAATGAATGTAATTTTTTGAAATGATGTTAATATTAACAGCTCAGCTCAGTAACTAAATGTATTCATGATTGTTTACTTTGGGTGTGTGCTATATGTGCTCGTATGTATTTAAATTAATGAGACTAACAAAAGGATCTCCACTGTTGATTTTAAAACAGCAACAAACACTAAAGCTGTTTGTTTTGTATATTGTCTGATCAACTCTGCAAACTCTGACTTTGGTATTGATTCCAGCCTTTATTGTGTACTTCTCTACAGAATCATTTCATAATAGCATGTGTGCTGCTAAAATACACACTCTCACAGGAGGGGAAGTCCTTTATCAGAGGTAATGATGTATGCTGGTGCAGTGGGAAGACGGCTGTTTCTTGTCGGTGACCTCTTGTCATGGAGGAATATTAAAGAGAATAACCATAAGTGGTGTGTATGTGGGGTGTGTGTTTTGTGTTGGTGTGTGTGGGTGGGTGGTTGGTTGGTTGGTTGGTTGGTTGGATGAAAGCAAGGAGTTATGATGTTGCCCTTCTGTCCTTCTTGTGTGATCTTCCCGTCTCTCATGCTTTTTTAAAAGTCAGTTTCCTTAATATATTCCTCTTTGTGTGTGTGTGTATGTATATATGTGTTGTGTTATTGTACAGTTCTTTCTGCTTGTGTCCCTTTATTATTTTTTCTTTCAGGTTCTCACTGAAGACACCAGTCTGATCTGGCATAGAACAGCTGCTAGAATGTAACAACCAATCGTTGCACGCTGCACTATTTCGTCAACATGGGTTGAAATAGAAATTTAGGCTAGACGCTACCCGCTGTGTGCACCATATGGACATGTCCCTTTTAAATTTTTTCCCCTTCCTTCCTTCGTCTACACATGTTGTCCTAAATCATCCTAACCTTTTTGTTGTTCTCAATGGACTCTCGGTGGAGTAAGGAGTTTCTGAGGCAGTACTGGGTGTGTGGATGTATGTGTATGGGGGGGGTGTGCAGGCTGGTACATGGTATAGGGGGTGGCTTGTTGGCTGGCGGCACTGACAGAGCAGGGACTGATGGGGGGGGATGGGGGTCGGGCACTTGGGAAATAAAATGAGGCCCGATAAAGATGAAGCCCCTCCCCCTCAGGTTAGTGCGTGTTAATCCGGTCTATTGTGTTGCGACTCTTTTGATGAAAAACAGTGGAGTGGAAGAATGCAGGAGGATAAGGGTCTTTGTATGTTTGTTAGTTGCTGTGGTATTCTGACTAGGTTTGGGTTATTTTTCCTTTAAGCCACTTAAATCTATTGTGCAGACACGGAGAAAATGCGATTTTACTGCATTTTTTTGGATGTGTTACAAACTGAGCGACCAGTTGAAAGATATTGCATACTTACCTGCAGTTCATTTTCAAATCATTTACCTAATTGTGTAATAAAACCCTTTTTTTGTTTTAAATAGCTCAGCATTTTGCTCTGTACGTTAGAAGGTGATTTAAGCAAACATGTCTTGCATACACTCACACATTCATGCAATTATTCAGCCACCGTCTTTCCATGTCTTGTGAGCCTGTGCCTACTGAAGCTTCAGAGCTGCTTTTTTTCTATGTAGCCTGGTTATTTAAGTTAACGTGGCCTCATCGCATCCATACTGGAGTTGTGAACCAGTGTGGACATTCTTCTCTGACTTCTCTCAACAACAGTGTTCCAAACACATAATTTGTATTTTATTAAAGTTTTTTTAATCAAATTAATGTTTTTATTAATTAATTAATTAATTATTATTTTTTATATCTAAATCCAAATTGATTAACTTTGTTTCTAAAATACTCGAACCAGCAACCATGCCATGCTCAGTCACTGACATCATAGTATATTTCGGCCATTCAGATGTTTGATATGAACATGAACTGAAGCCCTTGACCCGCACCTGCATAATTGTATGCATTTTATTTCCGCTACGTAATTGGCTGTTTTGAATAAGTGCATGAATTTTCATGAAAGAGCACAAAAAGGATAAATTTAAATTAAAATCTCATATTTAGATCTCTATAAAGTGGCTTCGGGGCAGTGTCTATTGTTAAAAGAGATATATTATGTAGATAAAAATTAACTTGAGCTGAATGATTAAGCAGGCGTACAGGTGTTTCTATTAAAGGCCGCTTTCCTGTTATTGTTCCCAGTGTGTGTATGACTGTAACACTTTTCTGCAGAAATGGACCGATGTTCAACAGGTTAACCAAACAAAAGAGCAAGTATGTAATTTATTGATTTTTTAAAAAAAATGTATTTCTTTTCTTTTTTTTGCCAGCTGTTAAACATGAATGGATCCATTTTGCTATGCTGTGTCACTGTCTGTTGCTGTTGCAGTTGCCTGTCCTCTGTGTGCCGAGTCTGAGACAGAGACGGACAGGTTAATCAGTCTAATCCTGAGCCTATGGCCCTGTGTACTGCTCCATACAGAGGGATTTCAGCCGGCCTGCGCAGGATAAAACACACACTTGTCTATCTCTCTTGTTGGCACTCTTGTATAGGTCCTTCTGGGATTAGTAGGTTCTCATTACTCAAAGCTCTAGTTGTTCCCCTTGTGATCCTGGTCCTGGAAATGGGTGTAGTTGGTGGCAGGACTTATGCACACACATCTTGTGAGCTTCTGCCAGGAAATGACTCTCTCCAACACTCACACACAGTCTCTTAATCTCTTAATATGCACCGGGTGTGTTTACTACTGAGACGAAGGTCAATGCCGTCTGACTTCTCTAGTGTCCTCGCAGTGAATGACGACTTTAAATAAATGAAAAGCCCCCTTCTCTCAAGCCCATTCGTGTGAAATGCAAATCCTGGGCTTTTAAATCTGATGTTGAGAAACCTGTGCTGCAGAGCAATAGGAAGGGTTGGCTTACCTTACTTACATAAAGAGCACAACTGTCTTTACTCACATACTTTTACATTTTACTGTACTATACTAGATTATATGTGGAAATATACTGTAAGCATATACACTCACTGTCCAGTTTAATAGGAACACCCATACACCTGCACATTCTTGCAGTGATCCAATCATGTGGAAGCAGTGCAATGCATAAAATTCTGCAGATACAGCAAACATCAGGAGGAAGTGTCATCTTAGTGACTTTGACCGTGGCATGGTTGTTGATGCCAGTCTGTAGTTAAGAAATTGCTGATCTCCTGGGATTTCCACACATCATGAGCTGTAGTTTTCTCTCATATCATTGCAAGTAAAACAATATTTGACTTGGCTAAGCATCTTTATTTTCTCTTGAGATGTATAACTAAGAGATGACGGTGACTCAACTGCTAAACACTGCATTATATCCTGTACAGTGTTAGCACATACCTGTGTTCCCGGTTCTGAAATGATTGTTTGTCTATCTTTGAGTGGATTTGAAATGGGCAGATGTAGTTAGTGTCAGACATCCATCCTAAATTAAAGCTTTTGTTTTTAGGGTCTCTTTGTTTCTTGGGTTGTTGAACCTGCTTTCCTGCCTGACTGGCTCGCTATTCTCTTATTACAATGAAACTAGTTGGAAAGGAATGTTACAAGGACAGTGAAGCTCCAAACAATCATCACTGGATTTTCATTAGATTGTCCTAATCATAAAGTTGCTGAGCCACGACCGGACCAATCGATTGTTTGGTCCCAATCCTGTTATCGCATTGCATATGTGGAAATACTGTTAATTTCACTTTTAAACATAGCTGTGAGTTCTGTTGTTGATGTTTTACTATTTGACTTCAACAAGTGTTTCAATGATTTCCAGTCATGACCAGTCAACAGGATTTTTCAACCACATTTCTTGTGTAAAGTTAATAGTTTAACATGATCCTTTCAGGTTTTGTTAGTGTTAGAGAGCTCTTAACGCAATTTTAGTAATTTCATCAATTCCCTTAGATGTTTTATTTGATTGATGCATGCCAAAGATTTGAAATACAGTATTCTGAAATACAGTAATATCTTTCCCACTATTATGGGATATGACGTCTGATGCAAGTCATAAGGACTTGCTGCTTTAAACCCTCATTTTTGTGCTTTTTGGTTGTTGTTTATTTGTTTGTTGGTCAGGCAGTATACTTTAAAGTATTATGGCATACTCTGCGATTTGAGACACAGGTTGCATCTTTTTCTTTTCCTTCTTCAATTCTTCAGTTTGCTATGGGATTTGTGTGATTTTATGTGGCTGTTAGTAGCACTCCTCTCTGATGTTTGAGGCGTGGTGCTGGCTGAGGAATGTGAAGGAATGTGCAGAATCATCCTCGCTCGATCCCATGATGGCAACTAGAACAATGGCTGCCCTTCATGGGAACACCCCGGTGCTGCAGGGGTGTCATCTCTGTGCCCACCTCAATGAAGCCTATTGTAGAGATTGGTGTGTGTGTGTGTGTACTGGACTCGTTTACATTTTACATGTTGCTTTCCCTTTCATTATTTCCTGTAATAGATGCCCATTTCCTCTAATTCAATCAAAAAATGAGAACCAGGATACTGGCTTTGCGTTTTTCTTGCTGTCTTTTTAATGAAAATGGCTGAGAAGTTATATGTGTTCATTCAGCTGTCACAGCTGAGCTGGATTATATTGAGTAGTAGGCGTGTGTGTGTGTGTGTGTGTGTGTGAGTGAGAGAGTGAGGTGAATGGCAAATTAAAAAGTCTGTCCTAAAATGAATATGTTAAATAAATAAAATTTGATTTTTCTGTCTGTTTAAAACATTAAGCTCTAAGGAAAACAAATTTTCTGAAGGTAGCTGTGTGTGTGTTATTCATTAACACTGATTTGTGAAATATTAAAATGAAAAGCCCCTCCTGTTTCCCCCTTACAAACGAATGAGCACAGTCTAATTAGTCTATTATTTTCTGGTAATCCCCTGGCCTCCTGCCCATACCACCACTTCCTCCTATGCCATGTGGCTCCTCCCCTGGTTGGCTGATCAGCAGCCTATCAGCGATGAGCAGAACTCTCATCAAAAAGGTGTTCGCAAAAATTGAGTGAAGGTTTCCAACCACTAGAGCCACACCGGAAGTTGGAGACAGGAAGTTGGCGGTTAAATGCTGCCACTTTCACTATTCCAGGTTTCTTTTTAGAGAAAGGTAACTAATTCGTGGTACACGTGGCAAGAGGAACTGCAAATACTTTAGCATGCAGTTTATTTTAAAATCATATCAGTTGCAGCTAAATATAAAAATGATTTAATCTAGGACTCATCTGTTGGGGGGGTGAGTTTCTAGAGCCAGTACTCTATAATTTATAGTAGTGGTGGGTTAAAACCGTTTTAAACGTATCTGTTTCCTGTCTTGCAGATCTGTGTGGTTTACAAGCGGCTCTCGTGGCATGACGACCACTAACAAGGGAAACAAAGCCTTGAAGGTGTGTCACCTTTTCTTTTATCCAGTTTTAAGATGTCGCCTTTACCATTCGACATCGTGTCTTACTTTTCTCCTTTTGTGCTGTAGGTGAAGCGGGAGCCAGGCGAGAATGGCACGAGCCTCACAGACGACGAACTGGTGTCAATGTCGGTGCGTGAGCTCAACCAGCACCTGCGCGGCCTCTCCAAGGAGGAGATCGTACAGCTGAAGCAGCGGCGGCGCACACTCAAGAACCGCGGCTATGCCGCCAGCTGCCGAGTCAAGCGTGTCACTCAGAAGGAGGAGCTCGAGCGGCAGAAGGCCGAGCTTCAACAGGAGGTGGAGAAGCTCGCTTCAGAGAATGCCAGCATGAAGGTGGAGCTTGATGCCCTGCGTTCCAAATATGAGGCACTGCAGAGCTTTGCCAGGACTGTGGCTCGTGCTCCAGCGGTGCCCATCACCCATTCGCCTGTTTCTGTCTCTGCCCGTGGGTCTCTGGCCTCTGTCATTGGGCCGCTTGTACCGGGGAAAGTGGGTGCCACCAGTGTCATCACGATAGTCAAATCCAAAACAGATGCTAGGTCTTAGTATAGGCCAGTGAGGAGAGAGAAGGAGGGGTGAGTGAACGAGAGAGAGAGAGAGAGAGAGATAGAGAGAGGGGGGCTTGGTCAGTGCATCACCATTTAGGCACGGGACAAATTCGCAAAGAGGTCAAGTAGGTGCGAATTTTCAGATTTCTGAGGTGGAGCCTGAAATGGAGGGTTGGTATCTAAATAGACAGTATCCACAACACATCCTGATACTTCCACTTGAATTGGTCAGTACAGTATCTTCCTGTACATGCACTTCCACACCAAAACCACCATCAAGGACAATTAGGATGAATGGGCTTCCAGAAAAATCTCCACATTTTAAAGAAAATAAAAAACAAGCAGAATTACTCTTTTGTCCCTGGTGTGAGTGCTGGATTTACAGTCGTTTTTTTCTATAATATTGTTGGACTTTAAGGCATTTTCCTGATTTTTATGCAATATTTGAGGTTCATTGTGTTGCTGCGTTTTGTACTTTTTCCTGTGACAGAGAACTCGGTCATGAAGCAGATGTACATTTTGTACACTTTTAATCTCCACCATGTGCTTATAAACACAAGGACATGGAATATAGATGAGACTATTTTTATTATTTTTTACAAGAAATCCTATAAACCTGGGGTTAGTTAGGAAAGAGAGCTTGTCCAGGACACGCACGTCTGACGTATTGTGGAGTTATTAGTGTTCTTCCTGTGTTTATACCGACCCTGCCCTGGTGTATCTCCTACTCCGAGATGCTTCCAGTCCTGAACACGCTCTACTCTTCACCCTTTTTGCGTCCCTTTACCGTTGCCTAATGTCGTGCACTGACCAGCCACTGCTGAAAAGTGAAATGAGATGAGAGGATTCATCTGTTGATATTCTTATGGTAGCTATCAGGATAACTGAGACCAATTTATGTGATTGGGTAGTCCTTTTTTCCTAAGAGATTTTCAAAAAGGATTTATTTCTTTTATAAAAGAAGCTTATTGGCAAGGCAATAAGATCTTTATGTTGTGGAAAGTCAAACTGCTGATTTAGTTTCCTTTGTGAAGCTTGTGAAACGTAGTCATGTGTTTTTATGCTGTCAGAACTTTTATTTTCTTGATATCTTTACTGATTACAAAGTGTTGTCCTTATTATTATTATTATTATTATTGTTGTTATTAGTGTTTTTTTCTGTCTTATGCTTCCCAATAACTCCAGAGAGACTGATTTTCCTCAAAATTTGTCTCTTTTACCAAGCTAGACAAAGTCAGAAAAATATTGTTCTTTTAATAATAATAATAATAATAATAATAATAATAATAATAAAACGTTTGAAAAGGGGACTATCCGGTTGCATAAACCGGCAATCTCTCACAAGCTTTACCATAAAATCTGTCGCTGTGACGTTGCGTACCGTATTCTAAGATTCTTTGTCTATATGGTGGAGTCTTGAATTTTATATAAAAAAAAAATCACACATAGAATATCTTGCATTATTTATAAAACATTTAAAAAAAGAACTATAAAGTTGTTTGATATCTCTCTTTTTTGCAATTGTACCAAAAGTGGCTTAACTATTGAAGTTGATAGCTTTTTCTAGTGACTAGGCGCGTAAAACTGTGGACTAGCGCGTGTGGTGTGACGTGTAAGTGATAAGGTGATGGTACTGTTCACTATTTTTGGATGTGAAGCTCTTATGTTCTTTTTGGCCAAACCCAGGTGATGAACACGTTACCCACAATCCTTCAAATTCTCTTTTTTCCACCAGTGCAATGCACCAGATTTGACGCACAGCTTATATTGAGTGTAAAATATCCAAAATCTTATCTGAAATTTATAAATTTAGTTTAACAATTGGTTCCGACTCTGCTCAGTTTTTGATGGATGGCTTATCCTATCAGAAGCAACAGCGAGTGTTTGGCTTGTCTGCCGTGTGTGAATGTGGTCCCGGGCGGCTTAAAGTGTAGCAGCGGTGTCGAGTGCTTTTGCACTTGAATGCCGAAGGGACCGGACACGGTTTCCTTGACATCAGCAACACTGGGTCTTTGTGCCCCTTTTAGGAACAACTATTCTTACTCTTTGTATTTGCCATTAAGTAAAGTGAGTTAAGAAAGAAAAAAAAATTCTCAGGAATGTGAATCTACAGCTAGGGTTTGTGGGATGTGTGTTAAAAGATCCTGCGGGCTCATCACCTCTGTTTGATAGTCCTTTTTTTGTGATGTGTGACTTTTTTATATTTTTGATGTAAACTGTTTCTGTGGTAGATTCTATTCACTGTATTCTGTTCTTATTTGTCTTTTTTTTTTTTTTCTTTTTTTTTTTTCTTTTTAAATGCCAGGGAAGTGACACTGCACTGATATTCAATGAGCAAAGCGAAACAATGTGCTCGCTCATCTTTGTTGTTGTTTGTTGGTTTTTTTTGTTTGTTTGTTTGTTTTTTACTCTTTTGTTTATAGTTGAGCTGTAGGTTGAAGGAGCACTAGTAGAAAGCAAGAAATGCACATGGAATGCATTTAGTAAAGGGTCACACCTTTCGCATTACGCTGAGAAGATATTCTGCAAGCACTGTATACAGTAATGGTACTGAATTTGATTGGGTTTTCTATTCCTATTGCTCTGTGTTTCCTTTTCATAGCAAATGTTAGTGGGTTCAATGGAGGAGGGGAAAAGAACAATGCTCAGTTAGGCCTTAAAAACTTTACACCAGCCAAAATTGTTTCATTCTTTCTTTGGTTTTTCCAGCTCTGGCTACGTTCATTATGGTACACTGTCTCCAGAGACCCATCACACCTGATTCATATCAGAAAGGGCTTGAAGTTCAGCACATGAATTGAATCCAGTGTGTTCTTAAGCCTGAGCAGTGTTGTGGCTCTCCTGAGTTTTATGAACCATGGTTTAAAGGAAAAGAAACATGTGGTTTAGTGCAGCATGGAGAAGAGATTACCATTTAAGCTTCCCAAATTTTATAATATATATAATTTATAATATATATATTTATATATATATTTTTCAACCAACTAAGCCATCAATAGAGTAGCGATTCATGGACACCTCACAAGACCACCATGTTAAGCGTTTCACGCCAGCTGTGCTGTGTCATCTGGTCAAAGTAGCTGTATTATTTAATTCAGCTGATAGCTAATATTCCACATAATTGGCAAAAAGGAAATACCTACATTTACTCATTATTAGGACATCTTCAGCATGCTCTGCATACTCTGTGCATCTAAACTAGCCTGTAATAATTCCATTAGTATTGCTTATCAAACCCGAGCATTGCCCCCACAAGTAGCATACACCTGCCGCAAATGATTAGATATGCCTTTTTTTTCCCGGAAATCTGTGAAGGGTAATATCCTTCTGTTGGTCCAGGTTGAAAAGCCAAAAGCCCTGCAGTAATGTAGAAACGACATGTTCCACATGTATGCCACTGATAATGTTGGTCTTCATCGACACCACAGCACAGTATTTCTTCTGATGTTTTGATTGGCCTAAATTATTTTAAGGCTGGCTGCTTAATGGTGTTTGCCATGGAATCGGACTGACCTGCAGTTATCTTGATGTTCTAGATGCCATTACTCAGTGTAAAAAAAAGAAAGAAAAATATCCATTTTCTGAAATAGTGATATTTACTCCAGAGTGCAGTAAACCATGTATTTTCTTTTCCTTTAAGCAGAGCTGAGTGACAATCTGCAAATACAGACAGCATGTGACTGCTCCTGTTTTTAATGCTACTACCAGTAACCTGCATCTTGGGGGAAAAAAATTACACATCCACTGAGCAATGCCACTATAATCCTGATATTAAAGGGGTCTATTCTGTGTAAGAAGTGAGCAAGTGTCATGTATAAGGATATATTACTAAATGCACTGACTGTAGTTCCACAGAATACTCGGTGGTTTCTTAGCTGCTTCATATCGTGTTCTTGAAGTGTTGCTGTTGATTTTTTTTTTTTTTTTCTTTCCTCAGTCCACTTCAGGTTTGCTGTTCATGATGATGGGGCTTTAAACATATTAAGCTCTTTTTAAACTGCACTTATCTGGCATTTAGGTCTGAATAAATATTGTAGGTCTATTTATCTTTCCTTATATTTTTCAATTAGAAATCAGTGTAAATGAAGAAAATGAACTTCCTCTGACTGGTTAATCTGTGAATATGTTATGTATTGGAGTCTTTGGTCCATTTTTTTTTTTTTAATTATTATTATTTTTTTTTTTTGCCGTTGCTTTCGTAACCAGTGGTGATGTTTTTCCTATCAGCTGTGGCAGTTGTGTGTGATGTTTATGTGAGTGCTGAGTGTGTGTGTGTGTGTGAGTGTGTGTTTGTGTATGTGTGTTTAAGGGTTAAACTAATGCTACTAGCTTACTAGTGAAACAGTGCTGTGCTCCTCATGGAAGTGCTTGTGCTCCAGGTAGTGCCACTGCCTAATACTTTTAGATCCTCCTCCCATCTTGCAGGGTGGGGAGCACATGGTGGCTCGGCTTGTTCACGTCATTGTTGTCGTCGTTGTGGTGACTTGATGTAGAAGTGAACATATGAATTATATGCAAATGTGGGCGGTAGAAAGATCTGTTGGTTGGTTTTTTTTGTTTGTTTTTCCAGTAACCACAAACAGTGAGTGATTGTTTCCATTTTTCCATTTGTTTGAATGCTACAGCTTGTCTAATTTTTTTTTTTTCAAGGCGCTTTATTTGCATGTATAAGTATCACATTCCTGCTGAAAAATCCAGCTACCAGATGCCAAAACACAGACTGAGCTTCTCAAGCTGGTAGACCATCTTTGCCAGCTGGTAGAACGGAAACAGTTTCTGATTTCCTGCCACCAATGCTACATCATAGACGAATTGTTAATTTTACAGAAATAGACTAAGGCTGTTAGAAAATCATAAATATGTTTTTATCAACATAGTCAAGAGAAATTAAAAATGACTTATCATCTGGCAAAGAATGTATACAAGCTCAACCAGCTTGGTTTATGTTTGCTTATTTATTTATTTATTTTTAGATGGTCAGACCAAACTGGATTTTTTTTTTCAGCAGCTCTTGTGACTAATCAAAAAAGCTAATGCAACAATCAACATTAAACAATGCAACAGTTAACATTTACCTCAAGACTGTTTCCTGAACATCCTCTGATACAGTTATACAGCTTCATTTGTGGTGGGTTTTTAATGGAAAATACACTTACAATTTGTTTTTACCCTTTTAAAAATAGTGCTACCTCCCAGGAGCTGAACATGATGGATATTAAAAGCAAACTGAGACAATCCTGGGAACAGCTTCCAGAATTGGCTCAGACGCTTACTTGAGATGACCTTGCTGAGAACAATGTGTGTGTAACCACCAACTCGCACCCGTTTGACCCTGAGCCACAACCAGCTCTTTTGTCAGATCAGTAGGAAGCAGCAGGCTGACAGAGCCCTCGCTCTGGTCTCAGGTGTCCGCTTCTGTTGCTGTGCAAAATTGCAACACTTTGTCCTACTTCTGCTCCTGCGGAGTGTAAGTGTAGTGCGTTAACGACGCCAGGCTACGTTAATGCATCGTACCCAATGACCTCTATTCGTTCTTGCCTGCTCTATTGCGTTCCCAGTTGCCTTTCAGTTTAGGCCTCTTGGGAGGAGCACTGAGCAGTTTCATTTCTTCTCAAAGACAAATGAGTTTCAAATTCTTCACGTTTCCTGTCCCTTGTTAAAGTTTAACCAAGAAACCCACTTACCCTCCCCCTGCATTTGACCGCCGTGGGCAGTTTAAATCATTAACTTCTTATCACACTGCTATTGCAACTTGTAACATCATTGCCATTGGTGTTTGGGACTTGCTTATCACACCATGTGACTTCTCTTCCATATTCCTGACTCATACAATCAATAAAACGAGGATCCCCACATACTGTCGGACATTTTATACATTTGTTTTCATGGCCCTCTTGTTGTGGTTCTTTCAGCTGTTGGTGCTTGTTGATTTTCTCACTCCTCTGTGTCAAGCAAAAAGAAATGTATCATTTAATGCAAGATCTATTTGTATGCAGCACTTTTTTGTGTCCCTTTTCACAGACCAATATGTTTCCTCTTTTATTTTTTTTTTTCCACTCTTCATCACTCAAACTGCTATGTCCACATGGCAGACCTCATCATAGGTGTGATGTTTTTTTTTTTTGTTTGTTTGTTTTTGCCCCCTCTTCCCCAACTACTCAAGCTATAAACGGAGAGGTAATGAACATGGAAAGTATCACCTTTTTTTTGTCTATAAAATGAATTTGTTCTGTTTTTCTGTATGGGGTGTAATGAATTCTGTCATAGTACTTTGTATGGGAATTACACATACAGTAAAAGTCCATTTAATTGTAAGTATTTATCAACTAAGTTATTGTACTTTTTGGAATTTGTAGATAAGTAATATAATGTATTGGTATATTAATGATGAAATTAACTGTATCAGTCATTCTGGGGCGTCTTTTAATTTATTGATGTATATACTGTATGTTTGTTGATATACAGCTTACTTTATTTTGTATATGACCAATAAATACGTTTTGAAAAACACTTGTTTTTGGGGTGTGTTGAATGGAGGAATGGATAGATGTATGGAGTGTGTGTGTGTGTGTGTGTGTTTTCATGTGATCTAAATGT
The DNA here is from genome assembly GCA_030014195.1 of Neosilurus mollespiculum. Classification (NCBI taxonomy): domain Eukaryota; kingdom Metazoa; phylum Chordata; class Actinopteri; order Siluriformes; family Plotosidae; genus Neosilurus; species Neosilurus mollespiculum. The sequence continues at coordinate 6,833,192 of JAQMYF010000017.1, forward strand.
ATGACCTAATTTGTTGATAATAATAATTTTCCATGTTTAGGGTTTTTTTTGTTTTGTTTTGTTTTTTTAATTATTATTATTATTATTTTTTTTAATTAATTAGCAGCTCTGCTACTTTTCATTAGATCTTTTTAAGAGCTTTCGAAATGAACGTAGCACCAGAGAGTGACCCAGGTGGAACAACCTCTCGGTGGACATATTTTTGGCGTGACATCAGTTAAAAACATGACTGTCATGATGGATCCGCGTGAACGCACCACGCCGCTTCACGTGGGCGCGCAGGTGTCTTGGCGCGTTCCAGAGCGCGCGTGTCCGCTCCTGTCATCAGGACGGACAGCAGATCACATCTAATGATCGGAAAATGACAAATCTCATGTCTATTCTTCTCGAGGCTGTAAGTCATCATAAGGGACAGTGTGTACAGAGGTTTAGATGACTTTTTCGACTGCAGAGGCATTTCTTACGAGCTGCATCCAGACATAATGTGGTATCAGGGCTGAAGCACCAGCAACTCTTTCTATAAATGCACTAAAAAGTGTGTTCTTAATGATGTGAAAGTGGAGATCAATAGACTATAAACTACCATGTGTTACTGCATTCGATGTATTTATTTTTAATTATATATTTTTTGTCTGGTCTATTCTACTGGATGGATTTGAAATGATGCCAGTTACAAGAATATCTTTCTTTAAAAAAAATATTGAATTGCAAAAAGTTGCACAATTTCTAATTTAATGGTTAGGCATTTAAAAATAATTCCCAGTTATCTTATCGAACTAGTTTAGTGATGGTGGTTTAGTGATTGGTTCTATGGGCTCCACTTTAATAAAACTGATGTTCCAGCACAATGAGCATTTAATAAATATTTAGCTCTAATAAACTCCCAACTGATGCATAATCCCTTCACAGCTGCACTGCACTCAGGAAAATCATGCCAGGTTACTCCTATCCACAGCAATAAGACTTTATAATGAGTCACAGCACTGCTGGTGCTGCAGTATTGCACTGATGTTTCACTATCCGCGGATGCTGATATCTTTACTATTACTTGGTGATGCAACCGCGCGCACAGAGCTCAGTGATTATGTGCGTGTCTTACCAATTACAAACAAATAAACAAAACGTTCCAGGGGCTTTGCACCTCATCCGGTTTTAAACTGTTTCCATTCATCTGTTTTGTTTGCCAACGCAAATGGATATGTGATGGATGTAAAAAAAATCTATCTATCTATCTATCTATCTATCTATCTATCTATCTATCTATATGTAACCTCTATCTATCTATCTATCTATCT
>JAQMYF010000017.1:6858325-6875793 GCA_030014195.1 Neosilurus mollespiculum
CAGTTCTGAAGGCAAAAGGGGGTCCAACCCGTTACTAGCATGGTGTACCTAATAAAGTGGCCGGTGAGTGTATATACTTTCCCATAAGGGAAATTATTGCCTCTGCATTAAACCCATCCAAAATGAGCACATACACACTCAGAGCAGTGGGCTGACACACACTGGGGCACCCAGAGAGCAGTTGGACACTTCAGCCATGAAAGTGGAGGAAGGGAAGGTGCAGCCAAACCGCCTCCTGTTGTTCCTGCTGGTTCGGAAGTCAAACCAGCGACCTTTCGGTTCCAAAGCCGCTTCTCTAACCATTAGGCTTCAGTTCTCATGTGTGTTTGGGTGAGTTTACTACAAAAGGGTCATTTCCATACATGTGCCAAATTCTAGGCCAAAATTCCAAAGGCTTTCTTTGCTGTGGCCCTTCAAAAAAGGGTCTTGTGCCCTTTGACACTTATGTATTGTGCTTGTTCCTGTGCACCCAGGTTTGGATGCCAATATCTCTGAAATGAAATAAGATATCTGCCTGAAATTTGCTATGCTGGGTAATTTGAACCCAGCTTTTCAGAATATGTCTAAGGTTTTATACTGATTCGCTGCTCCATTGCTGAAGTAAAGGAGTTTTCTGATGAGTGGGAATTCATGTTTGATTTTATCTCGCCACAGATGTGATGAAGGCATGAACAGTTGTGGTACCGTTCTTAAGACAATCTGATATCACACAAATTGGGGAATGCTGATGTTTACCAGCTGATTTGTAATAAATCAAGATAAATCAACAATAATGAAGTCTGCAATTCAGGTAGCAGTGTCTTAGAAATATTTGCACTCATTCTATGTAGTCTAATTTTTTTTTTTTAATCAAACGATTAGCATGTATTTACAATTATGTAGATAAAATTTCGTTACTGTGGGTAATTGCTCACACAGTGAATTTTTCAGTCAAAAATTGGTCTAAAAGTCCATTTTTTGAGCCGGAGCCCTTTTTAGAGCCCCCTTAATTCTAAATTAAGACTTTGGTGTATTTAAGAAACCTTCTGCAGATATTCATGTCTTCAAATAGAGGGAATCCAGCCCCAATAGCCTGTTGGAAATCATTCTAGCATGACAGTTACCCCCTGAAAATTGCAGTTTTCATTTGTGCACATAAAGACATCACTACTTGGAAGGCCAGTAACTCTAGAAGAGATTGACCTTTTCTGATGACATATTCTAAAATCTGGGTTCAAATTTCCCAGCAAACTTCACGCAGATATCTTATTCCATTTCAGAGATATTTGCATCCAAAACTGGATGCACTGGAACAAGTGCAGTTCGTGAGTGTCAAAAATAGGCGCAAGACCCTTTTTTGAAGGGCCACAGCACAGAGACCCTTTGGAATTTTGGCCTAGAATTTGGCACATGTTCATTATATATGTAGAGGTACCAGCACAATTTTTTTCAGCAAAATCTGAGTCGGTCACCATGGTACCTCTGGTTGAGTTCATATGGAATGACCCAAAATTATTGCGGGTGGGCCGCAGTGTTAGTCTGATATCTTTGGAGCCTGAAAAACTTCAGCCGCTATCTAAAAAAGGCTGTAATTTCTAAATATTTAACATATTGAAGTTTCTTGAATTAAACCTGAAAGCTTCTACACTGCAGTCACATCTTGATGGTCTCATTTCAAATCCACTGTGGTGGTGTACAGAAGCAATATTACAAAAAAAACTGTCTACAGTTACAAATAAATTATAAGTAACAAACATGGCATGTAATACTCACTCATTTGCCGAACCACATTATCCTAATAGGGATGAGGGGAGGTTGATGCCTATCTCAGCTGACGTGAGAATTCTGAGTAAACCCTGAACAGTGGCATGCAATAGACTTTATGGTAATAGCCTTTAGCAAACAATTCTGAGACCCTTTGATTGCTAGTGAAACTTCCACCTTCTCTGTCCGTCCCTCTCAGACACATCTACACATCTGTTGCCTTGTCTTGTGCGCAATTATTTACCAAAACAGGATCCATTGCTATTAAATCTTTTTTGTTCTGTTTAATAATGTTAGACAGGCAACATTGTGGCCCACTCAAGGTCAAGTTAATAATATTCTAATTAAGGCTAAGGTTGTGTGCAAAGTGCACCCAAAAATAAAGTAGATGTGACATGTGAGAGAGAGAGAGAGAGTCAGCTCATTAGTTCATGTCTTAATTGAAGGGTTATTTGTTTTGCAGCTAAGTGACAGCTAAGAGCGCAATTTAGAATAATTTGTCAGGTAAGTTAGTAGTCTGGACCCAGACTCTTTTAGCCCAGGGTACAACAGTGATGGCATTGATTTTGTCATCACTGTATAGACTAAACTAGTGCTGGTTGGGTCAGGTTGAGTTCTTAATGCACGTTATTGCAGGACAGGTTGGGTCTCATAAAGGGTCAGGTAGGTGCATATATTAAAAACTCTGATCCTCACATCACCGCTGGTTCCATAAACTAGCTCTCTCGCTCTCAGACACACAGTGTATTAGAAGTATTTTCACTTGGCCTGAATACTTGGAACTGTAGCCAGGGTCGTGGTACTAAAAGAATTCTGAACTAAGCGATTTCTCTCCAAGATAACAATTTGTTTTTAAGAAATATTTTGAAAGGACAGCACAAGGGACACTGGACGAGGATCCGATTTCAGTACAACAGCCCAAATATAACAAGTTTTCATAAGTCTCCTTAGTTTCTTCAGGCCCTCAGGCCGATTTCTCCCGAGGAAAGCTGATGTAACTTTTTCACTGGTGTTGCTGTTGTCAGGTTACAGAAGAAAGCAGCAGAAAGGACAAAGCCGGCAGTGGGTGCAGAGGAAAGATGGACGTTTGTGCCAAACCCACGCAGAGTTCCAAAGAAGACTACTCCGTTACGACGCAGGTGAAGAGCTTACACTTCTGCTGCACACACAGACGCCAACACAGCATGGGGCCTTGCTAGAATATCATCATGTCATGTTTAATGATACAATGCATTTATTTATTTATTTTTAACTTAGGTGTCAAAATTTAGGAAACTTTCCTATTTATTCATGCCAAGTTTGTGAAATACTGCTGCAAATTGACAGACTGATGTTAGTGTATTTTTTTTTTTTTTTTACTGTCAGTTATATTTTGTTTTGCTTCTTAACTTATTTTATATTTGCATTGGTCCAATTTCTAATAAATGATTGTGCTAATAGGTTTCCATGCAGTTCTTAAATATGAAAGTAAATATTTTTTTTGCAAATGAATATACAGGAAAATTAATATTCAATAAAAAACACACACCATTATTTTTAAAACATATATTTTTTTTAATAATTGTATTATGCGTACATACTCTTAATTTAAATAATTAATCTAAATACAATCTGTGGTGCTGAACTGATGGAATAATTTACAAACAGCTTGTGAAAATCTGACATTGTTGGCTGACCCACTTGATTCACATGATGTAACCCCACCGTTCATCTGCTGTAGTGGGAGACCAACAGCCTCCTGTGTGAATTTAGTGTGTAAGAGTAACAGTGCTCAGATCAGCTTCCTGACACCCGACTGATCATACACATGAAGGGAGAGAGGAAGACCAATCAATCAATCAATCACTCTTACTTTTACAGTTTACCATGTGACCCCTGATTCATCTGAGACAGAGGAAAAGATTTATTCACAGAATAAATACTGTGCTAGCCATGAAAATCAGAGGATCTGCAACGATGCGTACATATATAAGCAAAGATATGACAAATCTGCTTCATTTTAATTCATACTCTGCTAAACATCTGCTTACAGCAACAGAACCATTTACTTCAGCCAGAAAGCACACAACACAAACTCATTCAGCTGCTCACAAACAAGTGCTAAAGGTCTTCAGCAAATTTCCCCCCTCCACCGCATCACTAGCTGGTGATAATTATCTGACCTAGTCTGTGATAATGCACTATAAAGTGCATCCAGCTATTATGAATTCAGCCTCAGGCTTTCAGCCGTCACAGGCCTTTCATTACCATCAGTGCACAAAACCCCAAAAGAAAAGACCAACACTCAGCATTATAACTTAATTTAGAACTATTACCTCCCTCCTCAATCAGAAAACTAAACAGTTATACACAACATGAACAATTATTTTTATCCTCACTTGTCTTTTAATATTTCATCCCCATCATTCTGTGCAGCGAATTCTGAAATTCTGAATCTATTACTGACTTGCGAGGTGTGTGACCCTCGTGCTACTGGAATGTCATGTAAACAAAAGCTTTATCGGTCATAGTGTCATCTGGAACGGTGTTTAAAAGTCTAGGATTGAAGGAAAACTCACTCCTGAAAGGGCTGAAAGCTGCATGTGAGTGTTTAATACACCAGTGCTGTAAGCCAGACATATTAGGATGTAGTCTAAATGTGCAAAGAATTATATAGGATTGGCACAGCAACACAGTGTATGATGCAAAACAATGCCTTGGTAGTATGTGCAAATCATTTAAATGATACACGTCTGCTACTTTTCGCATCACAGGTAACTTATTGTCTGGTGTTTTGTCACTTGCAAACATGGATATGGTGTAAAGGAAATACAGTCTCTAATCCCTCCAAGGTTAGCAACATTCATTATAAAAATAGGCAAACATGGTTTCAGAACAAAACTGTAGGAAAGAATAAGTTATATAGTCCTCACGTCAGAGTTAGTGACTCATGCTTGCATGATGTCAACTTCTCTGAATAGACCTGGTGCAGTGATCCATCCATTGCACAGTAATATGGATGTCTTAAACAGTACATACAGGGAAAGCGGACTGCACTTTAAAAACTGTTTAGTAGAACAGACAGACGCGCGCACACACACACACACACACACACACAACATCAAGCGTGATGAAGCAGCGCAAGCGAGTGGAGCGATCATAAACAGTAAATCAGCAGGACCTGTCTCCTCCCTCTCTCACCTCCTCTGTCAGATGCCATGATCACCTACATGCATGTGAGTCTGGGGGTCAGACACAGTAAACGAAAAAAATAAAATCTTGCAATGCATACACACATATTGATAATCACAATACCTGCCAACCCTTGCACAGAGGTCACTGTGTATGTGTGTGATCATCTCAGGTAATGTGACTGTCACCATAGTATTGAAGACTTCCCCTGCAGGAAGTTGATCGGGAGAGGCAGACATGGATGATGCGTAATCCATGACTGCCCACTGAGTCCGAGAGAAAGTGACAGAGGAGATGCTTCCCAGTCTCACACATCTCTGTGTAGATGAATAAGCAATATAGAAATGAGACAGTAACCATTTGACAGCAGATGGATTCTCAGGCTTCGACCATTGATTAGTGTTTCAGTATTCAGGCCATCGCCCGCCTGCACGCCGCACCCAGAGATTGGCACGCTCCACTGCCCCACACCTGAGCCCCCCTTGTTTCCCATCTCCTGTCCAATGAAATCACAGAAAGCAGGGTCCAGGAACAGGCAGGGCGGGGCCTTACATGGGTGTCATGTGACATTAACTTCAAGCACATGGTCGTCTGTGCTGGGGAGCACCAGGACCTGTTGCATTTGGCTGGAGTTGAACACTTGGCCCAGACTGAAAGGCTCAAGCCGGGGCATGGGAAGAGCCCTCTGCTGCTGCTCGTTACTGCCCACAGAGTGAATGCTTCCACGGCTGCGCAGACTGGCCGTATCCCCCTGCTCATCCAGACCCTTATCCAGAAGAGAGAGATTATCGTTCTCTAGGCACGAGTCTGGAAGGAGAAAAAAAGACTAGGTTTAGGTACACTGTACATTAAGCAGTTTGAGACACAGCCTGAAAATGTCTACTCGTGGCTAACAAAGGACAACACATGCTGCAAAAGGTTGTTTACTGGCTAAACTGCACAAAAGTTGCTTATTTTCCTTCAACAGCACATTCAAAATATCTCAATAAACAGTGATTTGGCAACGTTTTGCTTCCTGTGCTTTTTATTCAAAACTGCCTGAGTAGTAATTCATAGACTGCACAGTGAAGCAGAAAGAGTCAACTAGACAGACAGTGAGGAAGCTACCGGGAAAAAGTGTGTGTTACCTGTGTCAGCCTGGCTTGTGGGTTGTGCACTGTGGGGTAGGTACTTGAACACTCTGATGCTGGGGAAGGGCAGCTTGCCTGCAAACAAGGGCATGACCTCCATCTGTACTTTGTGCATTGCCATGGCAGCCACAGGCATGGACACTAACCCAGAACTCTTTCCACATACAGCCCAGTTACTGCTGTTGTCCACCACTGAAAAACACACACACACACACACACACACACACACACACACACACACACACACACACACACACACACACACACACACACACACTTAAATCATCCCATAACCTCTGTGGAAGATAGTCAGAAAATTACATTTAGCAATAGAATCCTGGATATTCTACTGTTTAAGTAATATAATACTACATATAATCCGTTTAATAATGCTGGGTGATCTGTCTCGAGAAGGAACTCTGACTTCAGACTTAATGCAGAGGGCAGCTTAATATAAACAAGTTGACGGACATCAAATGGCCTTGTCCTAGAACTGGTAAATCCAGCTCATATCAGAATGTACATTGAATTGTTTATGCATAGGACGTAAATTCCTGATAAAACAGAGGACAACAAGTACACAATTCCTAGTGCGTCACTAATAAGATATGATTATATTAAAAGATTGGAGTGACCCGATATAATTTAGGCTAATGGGGAAATTAAAGAATTATCAGTACATCTTTTAGTATGTGGTTAGTGTTAACCACACAGAGCAGGCCAAGGTGTCATGCCTTGGAGGCGTATAAGACAACGCATGGGGGTTAGAAGCCAGGATCCACTCTTAAGACTATTTTTCTCGAGAATAAAATTTACTGGTGATGCTAAGTTTGTTGGTGTTCCTTGTTTATCCTCGAACCTACGTGGATGAGCAACAAATCTCTCCACGACACCTCCACCAATCTTTTTTTTTTACTTGTACTGGTTCATGTCTTACCTTCATACATTAGCTTGGTTGTGCGGAGGCCTTCATTCTCGGTTAACTCCTCATCCTCTCCCTCCATGTCATTCGACTCTATCAGTCGGGTGACTGATACTTCTAGCTGACAGAGGGTACCAGCGCGACACTGCTGCTCCCCTACTGCAGGCTGGATGTCTGCCCTCATACTGTACAGTGTCTGCAGCACAAGAGAATGCAAATTGTGCTTAAAAGCAGACCAACAGCCAAGCTTTAGCAACAGAAAAGGTTCAGTTCCAACACCAAATGGTGATGTCAGGGGTTTGGGAATGCTACCCTTTTGTGGCAATTACAACTCAAGCAACAGTTGAGTTGAACAGTAGGTAGTTTCCATTAGCCTTCTTAATGTTTAATATTGCAAATTTAAAATATCTTTGGCAGCATTCTCATCCTCAGGGTCACTAGAATATGCCTCCACAAGAATCCTCCCACTCTGGTTCAAATAGGTCACCGTTTACACCCATTTTATCGAAATTGCTAGACATAGGTGCTTCGTGAACACGTTTTTTTTTTTCACCTAAAATGTCACTCACTGAGTGGATCTGCTTGTTTATTGGATAAAACAGCCCAGAGTTCGTCACCTCCGAGGAAAAAACAACTGCCTACCATTGCTTCAGCCCCCACTAGTAATCCACGGGATAAAATTACCCAGGTCTGTGCTTTTTATGGTCATTTATGTTTAAAAAAAAAAAAGTTCTGTATCTCTTAAACGTACTAAATACGCACAAATTATGCTGTAAGGACGACCAATAGCACAAATGGAAACACTCCTTTCCGACTCTGTGAACACAGACCATTCACTAATGTGTTTAATCAAAATTGTTTAAAATATCGCTTCTATTTACCACACAGTTGTAATGCAGCTCCAGCTTACGACGAGTTTTGAAAATGATTGAAAAACAGAAGTCTATGGAATAGATCTCCCGTGGTGAACATAAGATAACAGATTTGGGTCCACATGGTAAACAGTGATTTTCAGGAAAAAAGGTCACAAGTCCACCATCGAAAATGCTTCTTTACTGTTTTGTCGTGCGAGTGTTTTTGAGTGTGTGTCATCACCGTGACTCTCTCCAGTTGAAACTCGTAGCTGTAGGGTTTGAGTGCTGAGTCTGGAGCATCAGCAGGAGAAAAGCTGGCAGAAAACACAAACTGCAGACATGGCAGCAGCTCTGTGGTCCATTTCACTTCCCACAAACTGTACACACTCTGCTTACTGTACACCACCTTCACACACAGAAAATGAGAGCTCTTCAATTTTAGTGACTCGCTCGGGGGGGGGAGTAAGTGTGAATGTGTTGACTCACCTGGTGTGTTTTAGCATTGAGAGACAGGAGCGCCAGTGAAGGTGTCTGCTGACATTCTGACAGTGTCTGATCAGAAAGACGGAAGTTTGTGTTCGACATGTTTTCAAGGCACACCTGGATGTACTTCCTGTGGGGTCAAAAGATGATTTCAACACTACCATAAAAAAAGGTCCTGCTTATAAAAATAGGTTGTGCAACCTTTATTATACTCACAAGTTAAAGGAGTCTAGGACTGAACACAGGTGTGGGTGATATAGTGAACACATGTACGGCATAATGATTTAAATTGCAATGTAGCTTTTTATACTTTTCTGGCTCTTCTGCCCACCTACCTACTTACAGTGAATATAAAAAGTCTACACACCCCTGATAAAATGCCCGGTTTTTGTTGAGTTAAAAAAAAAAAAGAAAAAAGGAAGAAAAAAAAAAAAGAGAGAGAGAGAGAGAGACCAATACAAATTTTAGAATATTTTCCACCTGTAATGTGACCTATAACCTGTACAATTCAACTGAAACAACTATTGTAGAAGAAAAATAAAACAAAGTTAACAATAATCTGGTTGTATAAATATGCACAACCTAAATGAATACTTTGATGAAGCACCTTTTGATTCTAAGACAGCATTCAGTCTTTTTGAGTAGAAGCCTTTCAGCATGGCTTGACTTGCCCACTCTTCCTGGTAAAAATGCTCCAAATCTGTCAGACTGCAGGGATAGCTTCTGTGCACGTCTCTTCAGGTCACTCCAAAAATTTTCAATTGGATTTCAACGGTCCATTATAAAAGCTATTCTTTTGTTGATCTGAAGATACATTTTGGATTGTTGCTGTACTCAAAGTGAGATTCATCTTTATCTACAGTTTATTTTTGCAAAAGCCTGAATGTTTTGTGCCAAAATATACTGGTTTTGCCTCCAGTTTGAATAAAGCACCAGTTCCAAGTAAAGAAACACAGTCCCAACTGCACGATGTTGCCACCACCATGTTTCAACATGCACATGGTGATCTTTTGGTGATGTTAAGTGTTGTTTTGACCTTGAGTTGGCAGGTGTGTAATGACTACTATTTAACATTACAAGAGTGTGAATGTGATTAGTTGATTCTTAACACAACCACATCCCCAAATATTAGAATGCAGGGGTGGAAATTAACACTATTCCCTTGTCCCGTGGTGAGTCAGAAATCTGTAGGGTGAGCGAAATTAGCTAGCATGTCATCCTGCTGGCAACCCGACAAATCCAATAGGCAAAGAAGATATAATGTTCCTAACCAGTAAATATGAAGGAGGACTAGTAGTTTCATATTATCACTAGTCCTGTTGGCCAGTAGCTTAGTTTTGCTAAACTCCACCCCTGAGAATGTGTGCACTTAATTTTTCAAATAATCACATTATTTTTATTTTTAAAAAATGCCAAAAACTATATTTTAATTGAATTGTACAGATTATAGGTCACATTAAAGGTTGAAAAATATCTGAAGTTATTTATCTGGGTCTGATTTTTTATATCACAAAAAACTGGCATTTTACCAGGCCATGTAGACCCTGCCTATATGCCTCCCTGCCATTCGAGGTTATATTACCCAACCCTAATGAAAGTATAGAAATGTACGAGGGACATTTCTCCTAAGTTATTTTGAAATTGTTCCTCCATGTAAAAGGAAATCACAGAGAAATTGGTATCTTTACTTCAGCAACAAGTAAAAATAGAAAACTAATAACTAGACCAACTAATAACTAATAAATAGAAACTAAAATTGTAATGCCTGGTCAGTTAATTATATTATATATTATAAAGTATCCAAAGAAATTCAACTGAACCAGATTTCATGGGGATTTAAATAAGTGTAGAGGTGACAAATAAGGCTAAAAAACCCTGAATACTTCACAGACCTTTTCCCTGTGGAGAGTAGTGAGTGTTTGGCTCTGAAGGGGGTGTAGAAGGTGAGAGATATGAGGATGGAATATATAGACCAGGGACAGTCAATGGACACCTGGGAAAACAAACATTTTACCCAAAATGACTTTGCCCAAAATTGAAAAGTTCTAAAGTGCTAGAGATAAATTCAGGTAACTTTATGTCATGTACTGCGGTGTTTAGCGCATTTGTTGTCACCAGACCTTCTGGTCTATGCAGGCCATGCCACTGTTGAAGCGTGTGCGGTTCTTTGGCCGGTGACGGATCTCGCCATTGGTGAGGCGCTCGTTTTCAACCCGTGCTGGTGACAATGGGATATGGCACAGCACCTCTAGCTGGAACTCCAGGGTGTGGTAGGGTGGAGTTAGAGGTAGAGAGATGCTCGTCACCTTCTCTGAAGCCTGGATGGACAGAGCAGCCTCTCCCACCAGCTCTGCAGAAAGAAAGCAAACATGATAGCAAGACATACAAGACAAACATAAATAAGCAGTCAGATCTGATATCATGTGACCCCTTTGATTTCCGTATGAACTTTGCCCTCTCACCTCCACTGCCAGAAAGAATACGGGCCGAGCAGGAGGAGGAGTGCAGGATAGGCATGGAGTCGGTGTTACTGAGCTGCAAAGCGTCACCCTTCTTAACTGTGTAGTGGCCTGTTAGAATGGTAAACTTCACCCTCTGCGGAAGCCCAGCCAGCAGGCTCTCTGCAAAACAAACACGGCTACAGTAAGAACTGGAGGTGCTCATTACTACAGAATTCCATACTTAAAGTACAAACTGGGACAGGCAACCTAGAAACTAATGATCTTTAAAACACACCGAATGCTACACAAGAGTGCTGTGGATGAGCCCCTCGCAAGGTGGGGTTATTGTTATCACAACAAAAGTGTTTCATTCCTCTTACACCACAGTAATTTGGCAACAGTCATGTAATAAAGGCTAATGAAAAAATATATGTTGGGATCTCCTGTTTTAACTGAAAAGACAGGGCGGCTGGTTGCTGTTGAGAGTTAGCTAGGGGTGGGAACTGGGAAAATGAGGAAGAAATATAATATTACATGACTTTGGACTAATACTGTCCACAACAAAATCAGAGCAGCGGATCTACATAATAAAAATAAGAAAATATTTTCTAGTGTGTAAAGCAGGCTGTCTTTGATGGAAGGACTGACATCAGTAAGCAGACTGACCTGTGAGGGGCTCGATGGTCAGCTGAGGCTCCTGGGAGTATACCTCATATTTCACTATGGGATAAATGTGTGGCAGCACAAACTGCACACAACCCACTGTAGCACACAACTGTCGCAGAGTGTAGGTGCCTGGCTTTGAACTCTAAGTGAGGAGAGAGAATGTGACAGATTATCCAGTCAGCGTGCTGAGATATTAAAAAAAGGGAATACTGTTGGAGTGTTGCTCACAAAACAGAATTCCAAAACACAATATAACAGCAAATACAAAACAAAAATTAAAGAAAACAAAAATATAGAACCGCCATCTGGTGGTTATATGTCTCAGTGAGGTAAGGTTGCAGTGAGCTTGACTTTTTGACCTCCAAAACTAATCAGTTCACCCTTGTTCATCCTTGGGTCAAGGCGGACATTTGTGCAAAGTTTAAAGAAAATCCCTCAAAGTGTTCTTGAGGTATCACATTCACAAGAATGACACACGAGGCTACAGTGAACTTGACCTTTGACCTCCAAAATCTAATCAGTTTATCTGTAATTTATTTCCAGCTCATCCAGCTGTGTGGTCAAAGATGTGTACAGTATTCAGACTATAGCAAGGCTGCAGTGTTAGAGAAGTGCGTGAAGTGTTTTGGCTTGTCAAAGCTTTAATAACACATTATCTCTATACAAGATCAAACAATATTTGTTTAATGTTTGTTTAAAATTAGTTTAATGATAAATGCCAGCTACAGACTGCAGAGTAAGGCTGGGTGATGCGACCTAAAAATCAAATCTCCAAACTTCTCATTTTTGATATCGTAGTTCTGTCAGGTTTGGTTGTGTGTTTGTACTTGGTTTTTATCATTACATATTTTAGATTTTTTTGTTAGGCTACATTTGTAGTGTGGCTACTCTCATTTCATCTGATTATCCTATTTGTTATTAATCTGTAGAGCAAGCATCCTTTCAAATGTTGGCAAGGAAATTATTGTTACCTCTTCTAGGAGGTAACGTTTTCCATGGTGTTGGTCTGTTTGTTTGCACTACACCTCAAAAATTCATCCATGGATTTGGATTAAAAAAATCAAGAGTTTTAATTTTGGAGGAATTCCAGATTTATGGCAAGTTATAATAATGTGCCTGGCGGAGGTACCTTGCACTCTATGAAAACCCCTCTAATTAGTCATGTTTTCATATAAACATGCATAGCCTCTCTCACCAGCGCTGTGAAGATGACGCTGTTGATGCCAGGCAACAGGGTCACATTGTTTGTCTTCAGCACCTTTGTTCCATCCTCCATAGTAAAGGTGGAGCCTACATTACTATGCATATCCAAAGGGGAGGATCCATCATTGCCACGCAGCACCATGTGCGAGTTCTTACAGATAACGCTAGTGGAGTTCAGCATGTTGTCAGAGGGACTGCGATCCTGTATTTCATAAAGCTCCGGAGCAGGCATGCCTGTTCCTGGCAATGCCCCGCCAGAGGGACTGACAGCAGGGAAGGAGATGGTACCATCTGGACTGAGACCAGGGCGCCGCTGCATTCCTGCAGGGCCAGAACGCATGCCTGGTTGCTCCCCTATAAAGTGGATACTGGCTGCCAGCTGCTCCAGACACACAGGAAGGGGCATGAGGCTACACAAACGGAGCACCAACTGCAGGGAAGCACCAACGTGCACTGTCGCGGATGCAGGCTGAAACTGCAGCTCTCGCAGCTGAGCAAACGCAGTCATGCTCAGGGACACTCGCTGGTCTAAACACAGAAAGGGAAAGAAAGATGCAAGCAAGTCATTAGCACAGGAAAAGAAGCAAAAATTCTATAAGATTTGCATCATGTGTAAAATACAATGCAACCTTTGCCCCCTGGAGCTTTGTTAGCGTAGGTGAGGATCTCTTGGCAGAAGTGCTTTCTCTCCTTCTCGCTTAGGTTTGTATCGCTGGCTAGCAGAGTGCTTGTTTGCAGGTAGCTGGTACAAAGAGTGAAGGAACCAAAACAATCTAACAATCTACACAGGGTGACACTATGGAGAAAATAAGGATTTACTATCACAGTGACTGTAAATATAGCAGTTAAAATCTGAGAAGGAAAAGATTCAAGGAGTACATATTTTTTAGAAAGTAGAAACTGTTCAGAGGAAGAAGAATCAGGCCAGACAAGCAAGAGCCTGGGGTTATAAAAGGATAAGTCAAAAAAGATAAGTGAAAAAGTGAAGTGAAATGGATGAGACAAAAGCGGATGCGTGATGGAAAGAAACTGATGAGAAAGATCGGGGCTGGCAGTTTTTAAAATATAATACATATAATCTGTGTTCTTGTGGTCCAATAGAGTGCGGGGTTCTTTACTAAATGAACAATATTAATTAATTTTTATTAATTTTATTAATTAATATTTATTAAAATTATTTATTTAAAATTTATTAATGTAACCACATATACAGTACAACCTTGTCTTATCCAGTGTAGTTGATGGTAATGAAGCAATGAGCATGGTGCAGTGTTTTTAGCAGCAATCATGCTTTAAGACGGGAAGGATTTCACCAGAAGACCATGTTCTTCCCCACTTGACATACAAATGCCACTCAGAATACTTCATGACTCACTGCTTCATGCCGTAAGCTTGCTGAAGCATTTCAAGGGTCTCTCCTCAATTTCCTGACTTTGACAGAGAATTTGATGTATGCTGTCTGGTCCAAAACTCAAAATGCGGACATGCCAGTATCACAAAAAGGTAATAAAGGCCCCAATGCTGACAGCAAGACATCACGTGGCCTACTGACTCACTACTCATTCATTTGCTCCAGAAACTTCTTCCTCTGGGTACTTTGGTTTCCTCTTCAAGTCCAAAGATGTGCAGTTTAGGTCACCTGACTGCTCTAAATTGCTCATAGGTGGAAATGTAAGTGTAAATGGTTGTTTGTTAGGCCTGCAACATGAAATTGGTGACCTGTTCAGAGTGTACCCCGCCTTTCATCTGAAGTCAACTGAGATTGGCTCTATAAGCAGTATAGATAGTGGAAGGATGTCTTTGTTATTATTTATACTAGAAAATCTGTTTTCTGCATGCAGTCATTGATCGCTGAAGTATATAGTGATAAACAAACACCACCTAATTCAATATGGTCTCTTATGCCATCTCCCTAAAAATAACTGTTACTAATAACATTTAGGTACATTTAATTAAAGCAGATTGAAAGTGGGATGTAATCATCTATGACAATGCCCTGAGGGGTTTGAGGTTCAGGGAAGGATACTCCTCCGTCTGCTGCAGCTGCTTCTGACATTCTGCGATTTGCTTGCGTGTGTTCGTGAGCGGCAAGCTCCAGCCTTCTGCCGTGTATGACTTCAAAGAGTCCTGCAGGAAAGTCTTTGCTGTCTGGGCATCACCTTTTCTCCTATACACACAGACACACGAAAGTTTTCAGTGTTTTTTCTGATGGGATATCGATAATTAAATGAGGGTACTGTACACTCTTATTACATAATTAATCTAATGTGTGAATATGTACTTAAATAAAGCTGTAAATTAAATGGAAAAGCAACTTTAAATTAAACATAGTGGGGGGAAAAGGCTTTTCTGAAACCTTCTGTTCAAACAGACTCTACATAAAGCAAAATATATATATATATATATATATATATATAAACAGATTCTGCTGCAGGAAATATTTTAACACACATGAAGACACAATAAAAAAAATTCACTCACATGTAGAACTCAGCCAGGCTTTTCCCCACCAGTCGAGCTGACCGCAGTCTCCCAATGGCCCTGTACATCTCCAGAGCAGCATGGGACAACTCCTAGCCAGGGAGATACAGAGTGTACAAATAAGGATTTGAAGAAGGGACGAAGATGAAACAGCCTAATTGATTTTATTCACATTCTGATTTAGAATTTGCATATAACTGGCCAGCTTGATTATCAATGCAACCTATGGTAAAATGGTTAAAGTGGATTAGTTCTTACCAGATAGTGTTTTTCAAAAGCTTCTACAGATGATAAGGCTTCTTTAAGTTTTTTATATGGGCTCTGAGGACTGTTGGCTAAAAAGACCATAAAAACCCAATGGTTAGATCAGAATTAGTAAATGGAATTTGCACAATTTTATGCTTCATACAGTTAGTGAGTTGCTTATAAAGTCATCTGTAAAGACACGATCAACTATTACTGCTACATCCAATAACTGTAAAGCTATCAGTTTAGCATTGTATAAATTGCACCTATAAGTCATTCCACAATGAGCCTCATTTGCCAACCATTCTTCTAAAGAAATTCACTCTTAACTCTCATTACTCAAATATACTGCATTCACCAATATTCTCTTACCTGGGATTTGTTCTTAGTTAAGAACAGAATCTACAAACATGAAAGATCACTCTTACGCACATATCGGTGCTGAAGTGATACAATTTCCCTTCTTTTTTGAATTTTCTTACATTTTTTCCAATGTAATATGATGGCAGAGACTGAGTTTTGTTTTTTTACCATGTTAAACTGCTTAAACTATTGCCTTATTATTTTACAAAACATATTTTACGACTTCATGATGCATCAATTATGTTTATTGGAACCATGGCTTATTTAATAATTGATAATGCTATTACAGGGGATTCACCATTCTAAGAACAGCTGCAAAAAAAAAAAAAATCCAAGGTTTAATTACGTCATGAATTCGAGGAAGGAATTTTCTTTCAAAATTTATTAAAAACAAATTTAAGAAAAAAAAACTTATGATAATCTTGAATGAGGCACATTGTTTGGCTCAGTGCCTTTCAGAATAAAAAAAAAAAAAACAGTTTGGAAATTTAAAAAAATATATAATACAAAAATTAATCTAAAGCATATTCAGTGTACAATTCAACCATCAAAGTTTAGGCCAAACCAAACTGATGCTAGCAGTTACAACTGATTTAACTAGGTGATGTTTGTCTGTTTACATTATAAGCCACATATATACTACAATAATAAAACGTGCCATAATACTATAAGCATACAGCATCGGTTACAACATGTGCACGCGTGTTTGACGTACTGAACAATTAGACACATTTTGAAGCAAATGTAATGATAAAGCCAGGCCGTTTGTATGATGCTATATTGGTAGTTAAAAGCATTCCTTTTTTGTATCATTAACCCTGTAGCAAATCTTAAAGGGAACAACTGTTCTTTTCATTCAGCATTGCCAACTGGTATAAAGGTATGTGGTCAGGAAAGTACCATTCAATAATAATAGAATAAAATTGCCTAAGCTCTTCTGTATGACCGACCTGTCTCTGGTCTCTCTGTGCCGAGGCCTGCGAGCAGGTCTACAGTGCGATTGAGTTCCTCAGAGCAGGGCCCATTCTCTGACACCAAACCGCACAAACAACCCAGAGACTTTAGCTGAAAGAGATTAAAAACAAAAACAATTGACATGGTTTAAGTACACTCCACCTATCCACTGCATTACATACTACACAACATATTACATTGTTGAACTCTTGGTTGTATTTTTTTCCTCATTGTATCAATTCACCAACATTTACATCACTGTTAGCATTCTAAAATAGAGCAATGACACACCATAATGTATAATTAGGTTACAGTATTACTCGTCTAAAGATACACTACATTGCCAAAAGTACTCGCTCATCTGCCTTCACACGCATATGAACTTAAGTAACATCCCATTCTTAATCCATAGGGTGTAATATATTGTTGCCCCACCCTTTGCAATATAACAGCTTCAAGTGTCCTGTTCCCACAAGGTTTACGAGTGTATTTATGTGAATTTTTGACCATTCTTCCAGAAGCGCATTTGTGAGGTCAGACACGGATGATAGACAACAAGGCCTGGCTCGCAGTCTCTGCTCTAACTCATCCCAAAGGTGTTCTATCGGGTTGAGGTCAGGACCCTGTGCAGGCCAGTCAAGTTCAGTCATGTTGGAACAGGAAGGGGCCATTGAAGGCCATTGGGGAAGACCAAGTTTGGAGCATGAAATTGTCCAAAATCTTTTGGTATGCTGGAGCATTCAGAGTTCTTTTCACTGGATCTAAAGAGCCAAGCCCAGCTCCAGAAAAACAACCCCACACCCTACTGGGG
>JAQMYF010000017.1:6875803-6892698 GCA_030014195.1 Neosilurus mollespiculum
ATCTAAACCAAATTTTGCACCTGGTACAATGCAGTCAGACAAGTACCGTCCTCCTGGCAACTGTTAAACCCAGACTCATCCATCAGATTGCCCGATGGAGAAGCGTGATTCGTCACTCCAGAGAATACATCTCCACTGCTCTAGAGTCCAGTGGCGGCTGGCTTTACACCACTGCATCTGACGTTTTGCATTGCACATGGTGATGTATGGCTTGGATGCAGCTGCGGCCATGGAAACCCATTCCGTGAAGCCCTCTACGCACTGTTCTTGAGCTAATCTGAAGGCCACATGAAGTTTGGAGGTCTGTAGCGATTACGCTTTGCTGAAAGTTGGCAACTCTGTGCACTATGCGCCAAATCAAATAAATTCAGTTTTATTTGTATAGTGCTTTTTACAATTGACATTGTCGCAAAGCAGCTTTACATAGAAAAAGTAATTTAAAAAGGAATTTAAACATTTTTCTACAACCCCTACACATCTCTAATGAGCAAGCCAGCAGCGACAGTGGCAAGAAAATACTCCCTCAATTGACACGAGGAAGAAACATTGAGGGGAACCAGGCTCACAAGGGAAACCCATCCTCATTTGGGTGAAACAATAAAATACAAACCATGTAAGAGAAACTACCACGCTACCAGGCTGGAATTCTCTGAGCTCCCGGAGAGCAACCCATTCTTTCACAATTGTTTATAGAAGCAGTATGCATGTCTAGGTACTTGAACTCATACACCTGTGACCATAGAGGTGATTGGAACAACTGAATTCAATTATTTGGATGGGTGAGTGAATACTTTTGGCAGTATAGTGTAAGATGCACACTTTACACTAAAGCTAAAGTATTAATAAATAATGAATAAGTACACTGTTATAATTGTTTATATAGTCACAGCAACAACAGTAAATCTGTACACACAGTATATAGATTTATAGGTTTGCTGTATATTAATAGCTTTTTATTTTTATTCTTATAGCTGTTTATTATTGTGGTTCAAAGGTTTAACTTTAACATTTTTATTCTCCTCTCTAAATTGCATTTTTATTATTTCCCCTATTTGATTGTTGCTGTTTGTACACTTGATGTTGCCTTTAATTTCACTATTGCTGTGCTTGTACATCCATGCATGTGACCAATAAAATTCTTAGATTTTGATTAAATACACTATTCGAACTAATATGATAAACTGCACTAGTCAATGTATTGACAGGGGAACAAATATATAAATTATATACATTTTATGTCAATATCTTCTTTTAAAACAGCAAGTCATCCACTACGTGGATTGAGCAGTATTATTTTGGTTTACTTTTATTTTCTAACTGTTAATTTCTTATATTAGCCTCAAATCACATCTCATTCACACACGAGTGAACTTACAAACACGATGTGCAGGTGTTTGACTAACTGCTGATCTATTCCTAGCAGATATATAAAATTATTTGTGTGTGCTTTCTCATAACAAGCAAGCTGAACTTAAAACCATGTTCAACAGTGTTTTTTAGATGCTAAGTGCTAGACAGACAGCCAATCTGTATCCATAGTAGTAATTTTCATTGGTCAAGAAAGTCAGATAAAGCTACTGCATGTTCTTTTAATGCTACTATTAGCGCAGTTATTTAAGGTAGGTTAAAAAATAAAAAAAAAAAAGGTCAGTGTATAAAACAATGCTAATTCTTTTTGAAAACTGTGACACCTTCTCAGTAGCATAAGTCCAAAGGCCCACAGTGTGGGAGAAGTTGGCCTCCAGCTGGGTTCGATCACAACAGCCCTCGATTCTGTGCAGCACTTCCAGACAGCTGAGGAAGACCCAGCAGTCCAGAGCCCCCTGGACTACTGACACCTGCTTAACAGCAGCGAGAGCAATCACAGCCATGCCCAGATTCAAATAATAACACAGGTTTATAATAAAAATACATTGACCTGCCAGTTTATTATTAAGTACATCCACCCTGTAACTGTTCTACAGCTGCATTCCTCTCAGTAAAGGAAAGGGACCACCAATGTTCTATAGCCAATCAGATATTCACTGTGTTTGAAACAGAAAATTTCTACCTTGTTACCATAATAATCAGCTGTCTAATAAACCAAGACTTTCGACTGAAGACATCTTCCAGGGATGCTAATCTTGAACAGCCTATTAATGTAGCACTTAGAGTAACGATTGACGGCAGCTTGCTGTGTCACTAAATCATAAAATTAGGGTGCTGACCAAAATATGCCAGACAAACCACAACACATACACAATGTATTTATTCTGTTACAGCCACATTTTTAACTGGTGGTAAAATGTTTATTTAAGCATAAAGATCTAAGCAAAAAAGGCCCGTAAAACTTGTATACATATTCACATTTCTGTGAAGCTTGGTCAACTATCTTGTATTATTTTTTTTTCTATGCTTGAAAGAGCTGCCACACACATTTATGGGTAATAGGCAGCATCGAGAATATATCCAATTAGAGGCAGCGTAAAGACATCTTGGAAGACAGAAAATCTGTTTTTTTTAAAGACAGAATTTTCCCTGTTTCTAGCACAGTAAAAAGTTTTGTTATTTGGGTGATGGATCATTAGCACAATGACACAGCATACATCACATCGCTATTGGCTGAATATAGCCTGATTTTGGGTCTATTAGTAGTTCTCAACCCAACAGTGACCTAGACTGTTTAAAAAAAACACAGTATTGTCTAACACACTGACACAAACAGTCATGTCAGTGTCATGTACTCATCTCCTTTATCACCCAAATAATATTAAGCAAGTGGTCATCCAACAGCAATAAAATAAGATCACTTAGTAGAAGCTATACTTAATAAAATGGCCAAGAAGTGTACAGCATCAAGCAGACCTCAAGCAGACGGAGCTCCTGGACACAGTTGTGGAGAAGCTCCAAGGCTCTCTGTGTGACCTCCCAGGGTCTCTGCAAGAAGATAAGTAGTGTGCACTGGCGAGAGAACAGGTAGCTGCGCAGGTCTAGCAGGCTGGCCTCGCCACGCTGGATAAGCTCCCTCTTCTCCATATCTATTGGTCTGCGGAGGAGCAACCCATTCCAGTTCCGCACCGGCTGGCAAAACGAGCCCAACCAGTTGGCACCGTCTGATCATCAAGCAAAAAAAATAAAATACATAAAATATATATATATATATATATAATATTAGAATATATTCAGCATAAGAAGTGATACAATTAAATTAAACAATTTATTATGTCAATATATAATAAAATACTGGACAATAGTATAAGGACAATTAAATCTAATTAAAACACACAAAAAACTATTTATTTTTCACTTTAATCAGATGATATAAATCACTATACAGAAGGTGTTTAATCAGTCTTTGATATTAAACTTTAGAGACTTCATTTCAAATTGAGAAACAGCCGTTGAGTTGAACTCAGCTTTTATTGCAAGTACATATTAAACCTTTTTGACCATTCTGAATAAATGTTTTGTGGGTTTGCAGAAGACACTGTACCTCCAGCACCAAAGTTAAGCACATACTGGGTGAAGAGGGCATCTAACTCATCATACTGGACCAGTGCATCTTCAAACTGCTGAAGCATCTCAAACACAAACGCCAGCTCTTCCTATACATTGATAAAAACAAATATATTTTATATATATATATATACACATACACACACACACACACACACACACACACACGTATATATGTATGTATGTATGTATGCATGTATTAGGGTGTGTCTTAACAATATGGGAAAATTTAAACTTTAGTATTTCATACTGGCCAGGTTAAATTATTGTGACACTTCATACAAAAACTCTAAATTTTAATTTTGAGGCAGATAGCTCAATATATATTATCTGCTCAACGCGGCAATTTAGCATCTAGGTGCCAAGATAGCGCGAGAGGCTATATAATGCAGTCTTTGGATCAAACTTCTTGAAAAGTTAATTAACATAACTTTGGAACATATGAATGTGGAAAAGACTGAAATTTGATCACTCTGCTAGAAGTATTCTGTAGCATGTGCAAAATCCTAAATCCCATGTCCAGTGTAATAGATTTAGAGGGTGTTTTTGTACGGACACCGAAATTTAAAAAAACTAGTGTTCCTTTAGCGAAGCTCATATCCATAAAATGACACGAGTGCAGCATTTGTATTCCTAGGAGTACGATATTAGCAAGAACTCAGAGGATTAATTAGCAGCCACAGGACTCAGCGTGGACCTTAGTTGCTCAGTTGTATGAAAAAAGTGTAAGTCTCTCTGGATAGGGGCCTTTGCTACATGCAGTAAATGTGAATCACTGAAAGCAGTGAAAGCCGAAAAATGTATTTTGCTTTAAATACAGTTTACACCCTGTGATTTATACCAATCAGTAATTAGTTCACAACCTAAGTACATTTTCAGAACTGCAGGGGATGGAGGCGAGGCTTTGCACTGTTGTCCGAGAGTGGTTGTTATAGCAGTCTGTTGACACTGGTATATTTTGAAACACAGTCACAATTTAAATAAAATGCTTTTTTTTAAAACATAAAAATCATGAAGGCCATATTGTGTGGACAGTATTTTGTTGAACAACTTCAGCATTAGTGACCACAAACCGTGAGGGTTGGTCTGCCATTTCAATTCAAGTGTTATCCACAATGACTTTTAATAGTGGACCAATCAGATCTGGCTAAGACTCAGAATAGTGCCATACCCATATAATGTACACTAATCAATCTTATTCACTTTAACTCTCACCGGTCATAAGGCTTTTAATGTTACAGCTAATAGGTGTATGTGACATGAAGGCATAGTACAGGTTCTTTAATAATGTCAAATCCTTTTGCAAATGTAATATCTGCAAATAAAACAGCTCTAGAAAGGACAGACCTGGACCATGAAATAGTCACAGAAGCTCCAGCCAGGCTCGGTGCGTTTCTCACGCAGCGTGCGCATGTCGTCCTCGAAGCGACCCAGGTTCTTGGTGAAGGACATGAGAAGCAGAGTGCGCAGCTTCGTCAGGAATGAGTTCCATGACTCCTGAGAACGAGACGACTCCTTCAGGGGATCCGACAGAGCAACGCACCTGAAAGAGACAGAGGAAGTGTGTTAAAGGGGGAAAAAAAAAATGTTCAAAGGAGCTCTGTTGTGTCCTCATAATTCAATAGCAGCTCAATCATCTCCAGACTATATTGCCACAGTTGCTCAGCATTTAATTATGTTTGCCTACAAGTCAAAGTAATATATTAAGCTTGATTTTTTTTTAGTACTTGTCAAAAATAGACATTTATTTGCATCTTTCATGCTTTTTTCTTTTGTGTAAGATGGCAGTTCATTATATTTGTATTATACTTTAAAATGAGCTGTGCTCATCATGAGGAACAGAATGAAGAGTAAAAAAAAAGAGGAAAGCATTTCCCATCATGGCAAAACTGCTGAACACATCACATCTAAAAGATTTTACAGTACAGTAGGTTCTAGCCTAACCCTCTTGTGCACTTGTAAAAAGTGATATGACATACATGTTCAATTTACTAGCAACCTTAGTCTAAATCCTATTCATGTTATTTCAGTAGGCTATTTAATACCTACTAAAAGTTTATGATTTCTTAAAATTGCATGCTATGTAGGTTCACTAATGAAGAACTTAAAAAACATTAACAATAAGGAATAATCCTTTAAAAAGCTTGATTTAAATTATTTGAGATGCATTACATTCAATGATAAATAGCTTAAACATGTTGCATCATGCAGATAACTGCACAACCTGCAATCCTGATTGAAAAGGGAAAGATCGAAATAATGTTAATCATCAGAACAACCCTAAGATAAACAAGCAAAACCAGTCCCATTGTAAGAAAATGGCTGTACATGACACATTTCTAACACAACACTGGGTGTCGTTTAGACATTATAATTCTGTAGACTTTACTGCCTCTTGTTATTTCTAACCAACAACCCAAAAACTCCTCCAATACAAGCCATACATGAGTCATGCCTTTACACAGAAGCTCTGCTCACAGGCCAGAAATAGGGCCTGCCAGCAAAGCCGTTCTAAATTAGCACCGCAGACACATAACTAACAAAATTCCATCAGAGCAGCACCCATTTACACCTGTCTAAGAAAACCAAAGCCGGCAGTCTGACCCCCAGCTTTGAGGGAACAGGGGTTTGAGCTGGGCTGCAGCTGCTGAGCTGTTCTCACCTGTCGCTCTGCTTGTTGCAGAAGTCGTTGCGGATCTTGTCCATGATGGAGGTGCGTGGCAGGATGTTGGTCTTGTTCTTCTTCTTGCCGTCACTTTCCACTACCACGATGAGCCAGTCGGCTGAGCCGTGCAGCTTCAGCACACTCTGCCACCGCTGCATGTCCTCCTTTACTGATGCCTTATATGTCTCTGTGTCCTGAAATATAGACAAGACAGGGACAAGACCAGGACAATAAGGTTATGAAATCACTTTGTAGGTACCCTATCTTTTGCACTGAACATATCAAAATCTAACCTTTAATACAAGTAAATGTATCCATGTGGCGATTATTGGCACTTTCACAAATTCTTATCAAGCACACAGAGGGCGCAAACCTCAGCCAATACAGTTCATTCCTTATTTTCCTTTCTGCTAAAATTGTCACTGTCCCACAACTATAATCCTTTAAAAAAAATTCCCAAATCCAGATCATGATTACCACCAAAATCTAACAGTGTTACTTGGGCCATACTCCACCCCTCCACAAACATTCTTCAAAAAACTCTTCAGAAGTGTTTATGTGAAGTTGCTATCAAAGAGACAGACAGATGAACCAACGCTGACAAAAACTTAATTTTCTTGGTAGAGATAAAAATAAAAATATAACTGAAGCATATCTTTCTTTACACTTACCTTTTTAAAGTTTCAAAGTGAGCCTTAAGCGGTCATCCATGACTTCCTTTTTTCACTAACATATAAATAAGTGCTGACACAAGGCCCAAATTCCCTTTGACTGAATTCATCAACACATGCAAGAGATTTATGCTGGCTTTCATAAATCCGGGAACGATTATAAAGAAATTAATTTAAATGTGAAACATAAATGGGAACTATACTTTACATATTGTCTATAAGAATTTCTAGAGATACCAACAGTGTTTAGCTGTTGTCTTTTCTTTTCTGCTGAAGAAGACATTTCCATTTTTAAACAGCTTTACTTAAGATGCCAATAATTCTAGAGCTGACTATATGTACTACTGTTGATGAACTATGAAGTTGTTGCACAGTAAATGTTGAGTAATCATTCACTTTGTGATATAATTGTAATAACACTGAAATAAATCTTAGTGGAACCACAATATGACAAATAAAAGAAATCTATAATAAAATTAGAATAAACCGAAAGAATCAAATTAGTTTAAAAATAAGAGGTTGAGCATAGATAGATGGATAGATGATATAATCGCTTGGTAAATAGTTTACTGATCATTTGACTTCTGGGATCACAAGGACACAAACTTTCATTACATTTTAATCAGCTCTTATATCAGGAGTATCAGTTTGCTGGAAGTGAGTTTAATAAAGGTCAGATTCATTTCTGAGATTTCCCGCTGGACATACCACCTTAAATAAATTTCCATTTATGTATTATAAATTAATTTATTTAAAAACACACACACACACACACACACACACAAACACACTTTCAATTATATGAAGTGGCAATTTAGAATTGCCAATGCCGCTCTGATGTACATTTTTTAATGGGTCAGAGAAAGCCAGAGATCCCGAAAGAAACTTACTCAGACACAGCAGAGGCATGAGAAGATCATAACTCTGACCCTCCTGAATGATTATACTGTTTGTCTGAGACTTAGACTTACACAGCAGTCAGTCCAGTAGATATGCAGGAAGGGGAACGTGAGGAGAGCCTTGTTTCCCTCTTTAGGAAGCAGCTCCTCTTTGAACTGGACAAAGTTGGCTTCTAGGTGGATCATCTTCGGTGCTCGACCATAAGACCTGAGGGAAATGAGAATGGAACACTGTGATGAGTTGATCCCCAGTGCCAGGCTCCGTTTATACCACTAGTTCACTATAGACAAGCATGCTTCTAATGCGTTAGCCTGCAGTGACCTTTCCTGTGAGGTTTCTCGTGTTACAGAGGCTAGGTTACTATTCTTTCACAGGAGATGAAGTCTATATGGCATGTAGCTTAGAAATGTTAACGTTTGTTCTACTCTGCTTAACAAAGTCATGTAATCAGAAGTGACTTGCCTCTGAGGCAAAACAGGAAGGTTATATAAGAAGAATTGAGTTATTTAGCATCCAAAAGGAAGGACGTGTTGTCGAAGCGCTGTAGATTTAGGCTTTAGAGTCAAAGAGCTCATTATGTCTTTGTATTTTAAGTTCTTTTTTATAGCATCACTTTGGAACGCTTTTTAAGGTAACTTCCACATGGAGCATACATTTTCAGTGTGTGTCAGCACATTGGGTGAACAGCTTGGATGAGCGGATTCTGAATATGAGCAGGCACTTATTTTTTCAGTCAGATGTGTCCTTGACTACCCATTAACTATCAAGCTTTATTTATGCACAGGAATACTCTCTGAAAGTGAGAACCTAACAACCTCGCTCCAATGCTTTTTAATTACTTTCTTCTCAGAAGTACAAGTGTAAGGTCACGGGTTGTTTATGTCACAGTGAGCACACACTGAGAGCAAAAGAAATATAAACATGAAAAATAGATTCAAAATAGCTGCATACACCATCTCACCCTCAATATATTCTCGAATATATTGTCGTGCAAACAGGATGTATAATAAGTTTTTTTTTTTTTTTTTTAAAGATTGGTGGTTTAAACAGGTGGACGGTGTGGCTCCTGCTTGGTTGGAATGAAAACCTGCACCCACACCGGCCCTTTGTGGACAAAATTGGACACGCCTGCGCTTAAGGTATACTGTAGTTAGTCAGTGATAATTTCTTTAACAAAAACTTTGATTAATGTATTTACATTAACAACCCTTTTTTATAACTATGTCAACTTCAACAAGCTTTTACAGATCTTTGACAAGCAAAGTATGATAAAATGTATGTTTTGTTTTTGTTAATGAGAGGATAGGATAAGGAATCCAAATTACACTGCTTATTGTGTATAAAGATATGTCCATTGACATGTATATTTTACCCACCTTTTTTTTTTTTAATACCCCTACAGCAATGGAAATGTCTAAAAGTTGCCTACAACACATGACCTCTTGTGATTAACTAGTTTTCAGTAGTGTTTGACTCAAACTACACAAAACCTATAAAGGATAATTGGAGTAAATTGTGACTAAAACTAATAAGCATTTATATCTAAATAATACATCTAAAATAGCTGCCAACATTAGTGTATCATCATATAACCCAAACCAGTGCTAAAGATTCATCACAACTGTATCATTATTATAAGAGGACAGGTCTTGATTCTAATTGGTCTGAAGGTGTTGATTTGTGTTCTATAACAGCTCTAACAATAGTTCTGGTCATTTAATATTAATGAGCACACACGAGATGAGATTTTGCTGATGGACTTCGCTAACAAACTGTCTGCAAAACATCAATACCTCCTAGTGTGTAAATACGTAGAGTACATGAAGTATTTAGCCTTGAAAAAAAAACCATTTTGAACAAAACTCTTAACTTAAAGCCTACTAGTCATAATGTCTGATTACGATTATATTATTATACAGTTCGCTAAGGATGAATAATGGCCAGACTCACCTTCTCCACTCCATCGGCTCCCGGGGAAGCTGCTGTGCCAGCAGGCTATAAAGAGCAGTGAACAGGTTTTGTTCCCCAGCACCTATACATCATTCAAGAACACACATCAGTTATTACTCGACACATTAGCGGGTACTGTATTTTTACATTGCACTCTTTGCATAGTTATTGTGGTGATGAAACACTTGTTAAAATTCAGTAGTCCCCTCTCTTGCATGCATGTACACACACTCACAGAGAGAGCAACCGCTACAGGAACTGATCTTTCACTGTGGCTGTCAATTTTTCTAAACTCGTCCAAAAAGTACAGAAGAATTTATAAATAAACAGTCATGTGAAAATGGAACTGAAAGAAAATGTCTGCATTTTCCTATGAAGGTACACACAGCCCAGTGCACAGGGTGAAAGCCAGTTTACATGTTTACTTTAGTAAACATGCACTGAGGTTTGGTGTTAATGTACAAAGGAGAAATGTATCGTATATTCCAAATAATGATTATATGATACTCCAGTATTTAAGACAGACGATACAATCATCATTACTACCCATGTATTCAATTCAGAAGATGGCAGCTTAGGTAGGCCACATCCTTTTTGCTGTTCTTCTTCTCATTAATTAAAATCCGTTCTATTTAGGAGGCCTGGTGCCATCTAAGAGTTCTTATTTTAGACAGCCTTGCATGTGTTACATTCAATCACAAGTAATTTTAAAAGTTGGGTTAGTAGATAACATTTTGAAAAACACACTACGATCACAGGGAGGCTGAAATCTATTTTAGCCAACTCTGGGCAAAGGCTGGGGTACACCCTGAACAGCTTGCCAGTCCATCACAAGGCCAGCATACATAACCATTCAAATTCACACCTAGGGGCAATTTGGAACAGCCAATTATCCTAATGTGTATGTCTTTGGACTGCAAGCACAGGAAGAAAATGCAAACTCCACACAGAAATGCCCTCACCAAGCCTGGGACTCAAACCCAGGACCTGCTTTCAGTGAGGCGGATGTGATAACCACTAAGCCACTGAGGCGTCCCATAAAAGCTTATTGTGATCTGGTATTTAATCGGCATGTACAATATTTAAGGATAGCACGCAGCTCCAATTCAATCATGAAATTTATTTCTGTTCCCATCTGTTTACACATACGCAAGTCCTGACCCATACCTGATTCCAGAGATGAGATCATTCCCTGAAAAAAAAAAAAGGACTGCATTTATCTTTAAGGTCTTGATGGGATTGTGGAAGGTCCTGACAGGCAACCTGGTGTCTCTAAGAGACCCTGAATAAACTTTTTTTGTATCTTAGAGATTGATATGCCAATTTTTTCCCCCCGGACTGCACTAACCTACTGTCATTGACCGTATCAGTTCTCAGAATTAATTAACACTCAATGGGTGTGTTTCTTTGATTAGTCAAGACATCAGGAATAAGATTTCAGACCATGTCTCAGATTTAATAAGTGACTTAAAGAATTTTGGAGAATAATGAGTATGAAAATAAGCATCAGATGTATCCAACAGTATTAAACCTGTGCCAGAGTCCAGCCGAGGACTGGCGATGCAAATCCAACCACAGGGATATTGATGGCTCTGAAACTGAAATGATGGCACTGCCAGCTCATCCAGGACCTGCTGTAAGCTGTAAACCTCGGCTTTGTGCTTTAAACTCGGATATAACCTGGGATTCTGGTATGGCGTGAACACATTAGCATGTACAGCACGTCCACATTTCTCCTTTAATCAGGACTGGATCGATTATTCAGCAAACACACACTGGCTTGTGTAACACTGCGTGCGGCCCGGCTGGAAAAGGCAATAAATAACTGCAGACTAATACATATAAGTATTCATTTCATTTATCTGGACTGTTATTATAAAGGTTACAGATGTAATATCTGGTACAGTTAACATATCGGATGCCAGGACAGCCTTTAGGTAATCTCCACCCACTGGCGTTCGGGGACTCTTTATTAAGGAAAGTGAAAGGGTTTACAGATAAAATCCTAATCCGAATGTACAGTAATGTAAAATTCATGAGGTCACCCCCCTCCCCCCAACCTGGGTATTTTTCATGTCATTTTCCACCCCATTTCAATTCATTTCTGAGAATCCTGTCCGTACAAGTTCGAGCTGAAAATTCGCATTCATAAGAAATAATCCGGATTAATAAAGTCGTTATAAACAGGAATCCGTCTCTCTGATGGTTGAAGGCTAGTTACCTGCAGTGAACACTGCAACGCTCGCGCAAAGCAGCACAGAACGCTAGCTAACCAAGCTAACCTGCTAACAACAAGCGAAAAAGCCGACACTCACATGTCACTATGGGTTTATTCTCCATCGTGTAAATGATGGGCTTCTCCTCATGGGACTCCATGACTTCCGAAAAACAGCATTTAGTCCACCATGAAACCGTCCATCCGGCAAATCAAACCAATTGAGCACTAAAAACTGCAGTACGCTAAGCTATCGCTAAGGCCCCTTTTCCTCTCCATTTCCCTATTTGCTGACGCGATGACGACTTCCGGTTGTCAAGCGGAAGCTGGTTTTGAGTTGGTTGGGAAAAAAACCAGCGTTGAGTGTTTACATATCCCAAAGTACAGGACACAGTAAACCAAATGGAGAAATATTATTTATACAAACAAGATATTCAGAGGTAGAATAAAATACAGAGGACTTCCTCTGAAATAGTTTTTCTTTTTTTTTAAGTAATTAAAATTAATTAAACAAAGTAGCAAGGCAGTGGAGGCTCAGTGGTTAAGGCAGGGCCAATACAGACAACCATTCACACATAAAATATTCAGTTAGCCTAATGTGGCATGTATTTAAATGGTGGGAGGAAACTGGAGCACCCAGATGAAACCCATACAGGTACAAAGAGAACATGCAAATTCCTCAAATGTCCTTGATGTGAAATGAGAGTGCTGACCACCATGCCACTGTTACCCGTTTATTTATTTGTTTATCAATCATTTGTTTGGTTTTTGGCCCGGTGGTAGGGTGCTGGATTACTGATCCAAAGGTCAGGAGTTCAAGCCCCACTATCACTGTGTTGTCACTCCGGTGCAGCTAACTGGGTTATCAAAGGCCAGCCACGTTTCTCACTGTCTGTGGTGAGAGGCATGTAAAAGAACCATTGCTGACTTTTGAAAAGAGTATGCTGCATTGCCGTCAGTGTGTTTCTGCCCTGCAACGGCCTGGCGAGCTGTCCAAGGTGTACTCTGCCCTCGCCCTGAGTCGGCTGAGGTGGGCGACAGCCTCCCTGCGACCGTAATCAGGATTAAGCGGCTCAGAAAATGAATGAATGATGAATTAGTTCGGTGGGATTTTCTAATCTAGAAAATTGTCCCCCGCTGAAAAAAAATGGCATCTGAGATTTTTCAAAGAGTAAAGGTCAATGAGTAACGGTAATAAAGTAAGGAGTAAAAATTATGTTGCCTATTTGTAAATTTTGTCTCACTCATAAATCTCACATGCTTAATGCTTATCGTTACCATAGATGAGTAAAATCAAAATAGTCCACAAATCTTCCAAAATAGTACTGAAGGTAAGTAGAGAAATGAGCCAGTTGCCACAATCAAGTGCTTCCACTGCAGGAGTTAACAAACCACAGTTTAAAGGTACTTTGGGTCACAAGAACAGGACTTGACATACATTTAAAAGTACAAATAAATGATAGTATATTATATATTCAACCAATAAAGAAGCAAATATCTCAGACGCCCTCTAATGGCTGACTGCAGTACAACTTTAACCCCACCCAAAGCAATATGACCGAAGGACATGCAAGAATGCCAACTCAACATTATTGTTAATATTAAGAAGAAGAAGAAGAATAGGGCGGCATAGTGGCCCTACTTAGTGGTTAACACGCCTCACTGATTTTAATTGTACTGCTTTTTATTGTTCATGCAACAGTTGTTTCAAATTGCCTCATTGTGTGAGTGAATAGCTGTGTGTGTTTTGGGCCTGCGATGGATTGGCAAGTTGTTCAGATGTGCCCTGCCTTCGCCCAGAGTCGGCTGATAGGCAGTGACCTCACTCTGGCCCTAAAATGATTAAATGGTTCGGGAAAAATTAACAAATTAATGAATAATGCGTTTCTTTGTTAAAAAACAGCACGTTAAACATTACTTACTTACAGCCTTTGATCATGTCAAGTGTCAGGCATGTGTCTTAGTTACAAGTTGATGTTCATTAGAGTGAACAGAAGAGGGCGCCAGACAGTACAGGCGCTCCTTGTGACTGTAGTAGGATTAAGCGGTGCGACGAATGAATGAATGAATGAATGAATGAATGAATGAATGAATGAACAACAACAAAAATAATAAGTTAGAAATCCAGTAAGTTTTTGTGGCAAGTCCCCTCATGTTAAAACCGATATAAAATAAAAGCAAACGAATGATCTGTAATATTTCTTTGTTTACTTAATTGCTTAAATAATCATCAATAAATATTGCAGACTATACAATTTGGGATTATTACGCTAAACGATTTAATGAACTCGATGTTTTTATGGTGAACAGAAGAGGGCGCCAATGAGTAAATAAAATACATACGACCTTGGAATTTCCGCTTTGTACCATCTGTACTCTCCAATTATCCTTTGTTGCCCTCTGGCACCCTCCTCTGTTCACACTGAGTATCAACTTGTAACTATCAAATGCTGTAAGTAACATTCATTCATTCAATCATTTTCTAATCCCTATTAGAGTGGCGAGAGTGGGGTACACCCTGAACAGCTTGCCAAGCCATCGCAGCGCCAACACTCACACTCACACCTAGGGACAATTTGGAACAGCCAGTTTGCCTACTGTGCATGCGTATTGGACTGTGGAAGGAAGCCAGAGTACCCAGAGGAAACCCACACAAGGGGAGAACATGCAAATCCCACACAGAAATGACTGAGCCCGGGAATCAAACCCGGGCTTTCTTGCTTTGGGGCGGACGACATGCTAATCATCGGTGGATGGATGTGCTGTAATCTAGTAAAGAAACCTATTATTCAGTAATTTTCTCATTTCTCTCATTCATTTTTTCCTTCTAAGGTCACAGGGAGGCTGGAGCCTATTTCATCTGACTCATAGCAAAGGTGAGGTACACCTGAACAGCTCGCCAGTCCATTGCAGGGCCAAAACACACACAACCATTCGCACTCACACCTAGGGGGAAATTGGAACAGCTAAGTGTATGTCATTGGACTCTGGGAGGAAACTGGCGTACCCATCGGAAACAAGCACGGGGAGAACATGCAAACTCCACACCGAAATGCCCTCACCAAACCGAGGACTTGAACCCAGGGCTTGAACTTTGAACCTTCTTGCTGTGAGGTGGACATGCTGACGACTAGATCACCGTGCTTCCTATACCTGTTTATTTAATGTTTTATCCCTAATAAAAAACATCTGGAAAAAAAGATGAAAGAAAATCCACATGTTCTCTACCACGTCCATATGAATTTTCTCTGGGTTCTTCGGTTTCCCCCTTCTTTTTAAAACAAATTTTTATGTAAATTGGTAAATTTAAATAGTCTCTGGGTTTGAATGTGGGTATGTATAGTGCCTTACATGTGTAACATTGCCCATCCAGGGTGTAACCCTGACTTGGATTCAGTGTTCCTTGTATATATACATGTTGCATCCATCATAACACTGACCAGTAATGAATGAAGGAAATATCCATTAAGATTATATGTATATTAAATGTAGTGCGGTGTATAAAAA
The DNA here is from genome assembly GCA_030014195.1 of Neosilurus mollespiculum. Classification (NCBI taxonomy): domain Eukaryota; kingdom Metazoa; phylum Chordata; class Actinopteri; order Siluriformes; family Plotosidae; genus Neosilurus; species Neosilurus mollespiculum. The sequence continues at coordinate 6,891,207 of JAQMYF010000017.1, forward strand.
TGTACTGAATATGATACTACACACGTGAGTAAAAGTCAGAAGCAAGAAGTGGAAAGGAAAATTCATTCATCCATTCACTTTTTGAGAAACTTAATCCTAATTTGGGTCACAGGGAGGCTGGCACCCATCTCAGTCGACTCTGGGCGAGGGCAGAGTACACCCTGGACAGCTCGCCAGGCCATCGCTGGGCAGAAACACGCTGACGGCTATGCAGCCTACTCTTTTCGAATGTCAGCAATGGTTCTTTTATGTGCCTCTCACCACAGACAGTGAGAGCCATGGCTGAAACATGATAACTCAGTTAGCTGCACTGGGGGGAGTGATGACAACCCGGTGATAGTGGGACTTGAACCCCCATCCTTCGGTCAGTAATCCAGCACCCTACTACCAGGCCACTACTGCCCGGAAGGGAAATTTAAAAAAAAAAAAAAAAACACAATAAAACTTAAAAATCAATAACTTAAGGAGGTGTTATGTTTATTTGCATCTCTGTGGTGTCCTTGATGGTTTAGTCTTTAGTGTGATGGTATGGTTGGTCCGCCGGTGTGTAATGAGGTGAGGGCTTTTATTTTGAAAACTGCAGCTCCATTCTGTTTTATTATCGGCATATCGTGTGTCTCTCTGTGTATCATACGGACTGTCTCGGATATGTGTCAAATTCTTTCTTTTTCTTTAGCTGCAGCAAGCATGTCCAGTCCACAAAGGATATAACAAGTCATTGAATCGGTAAGCGTTTGATTAATTCGGCAAATTTATGAGATTTTTGCACTGTTTCCTATAATTTACTAAGCTGTAACTTTCAGTTTAAGGAACCTGAGGTAAAACTGACATTGAGCGCGTGAGTCGACTAGCCTGTTAGCATCCCCGGTGTCTGTTAGCATCCCCGATGCATGTCTTCCGTCGACTGAGCCAAAATACTAGTTGTCGGTGCTTTGACAGTAGTTGTTTTATTTAGGTGTCTAACAGTGAATATTATGGAATATCTGAAAAACATTTCAACTTAAATCATTAGTCTATATATTGTACTGTAAGCTAGTCTGTATAGCTAGCAAGCTGGCTAAAAACAAATGTTTGATATTGAGGTAAAACTCAGGTAAATATTATATAGTTAGCAGATAATCAGAGTAAAGCTTTCAGTTGAGGCCGCATAAGTGCTGAAAAAAGAAAAAAAAATTTTTACTTATCCAAACTGAATAACTTTTCCATGTTAGAGATAAACATTACAGATCAGTGGAGGACAAAACGCTGCTGTTGGTTCTGATGATTCTTCCAATCAAAATAAAGTAAACTTTTAGAATTTCTGATTATTTAAAAAATAGAGACAAATGTTAACTTTTAGACGTGGTTGTTGATTGTCATGTGATAAGCAAAAGTTCAGTTTCTGTTAGTGTTGGTCGATATGGCAAAAATATTAAAAGACTATATTTACTATTATACATACATACATATATACATACACACACACACACACACACACACATACATATACACA
>JAQMYF010000017.1:6900360-6925633 GCA_030014195.1 Neosilurus mollespiculum
CCCCCCCCCCCCCCCCCCCCCCCCCCCCCCCCCCCCCCCCCCCCCCCCCCAAGCAAAATAACCCTTTTTATCTCTTTTTTGTATACATTTTAAGATCTAATCTTTGAATCATAATTATAAAAAATTACTGATAGTCCTGGTGATATATCAGAAAAGTGTTTTATGATGTAATTTATCACAATATTACCACAGTATATCAATATTATAAAGCAGGGAAGCAATTAAGCATGAAATCTTCCATACACAGTAAAACTGACTTATTGTTCAGAAAATACAGTATTTGTTGAGAACCTGTTCGTTCTTTTGTTGTTGATATAGTTTAATTTCTGTTCTGGATTATTGTCATGTGATATTTAAGTCTTTTTACTTTTCTCCTTGACCTGATTTGAATGGATTATGTTTGCATTTTATTTACTGTGAGATGAAGCGTGACTCTGCGATGGTGCAGACCTGCTGCTGTCCTTTCTCATCGTCCTCTCCCTTGCCAGCAGCAGGTCAGTAGCTCGCCCCTTTAAGTGTCGCTCATCCCAGTAACATGTATGTGGCCTCGCAGGAGTGTATCTCGCAGTCAGCAGTGAAAACAAAGTTTGAGCAGCACACAATCAGAGCAAAGCAGATCACTGAATGTGTTAAAGGCATCATGGATCATATCCACATTGCTGCCGCTGAGAAGAGGTAGGTCCGTTTTCCTTCGTTCTGTGCTCTGAGTTTCACTCCGGCACAGCCAGCTCTGTTTTTTTACTAATGTATTTCAACCAAACAGTGTGAAACTCAGAGCATTGTATCTCTTGTAAAGAGCTGATCTCTGTTCTGTACTGAATCTTTATAAGATACAAGATGTATCTGTAATAATCTTTAACCGTTATCAGGGTGGCCTCCCTGGAGGAGAGAGAGAATCTGATGGACCGTTTGGAGTTTGTCCGAAATCAGCTTAACCTTCTCATTGAGGATATCAAAAAGAAAATTAAGGTGGTGTCTGAGCAGGTTGCCAACCAGGTAGAGATCAATGCAGCACTACTTTATAACGTGAGATATAGAATAAACTGTAGATGGTTACTGAACAGTGTGTGTGTGTGTGTGTGTGTCTTAACCAGGTATCGAATGCCATGGCAGAAGAGATCTGTCGACTCTCAGTGCTTATAGAGGAGTTTCATGCAGACTTCCACACATATCCTCATGTGCTAAAGATGTACAAATCAGTGAGTTGATCTTTCTTTAATCATGTCTATAAACAGAGATTTATACTTTGTGAATATTGCTACATCCATATATGTGCAAGTTCTCAGTCAGTTTCAATAAGCCTTGGCAATTGATTAGCCCAATGGCTCTGGAGATTACAGGATGATGCCAGTAGCCCATGTGATCCCCATCACCACTGTTGGGCCCTTGATCAAGGCCCTAAACCCTCAATTGCTCAGTTGTATAAAAATGATAATTGTAAGTGGCTCCGGATAAGAGTGTCTGCCAAATGCTGTAAAAAAAAAAAAAAATGTAAATCTGATCTAATTAGCTGAGCTCTCATGGAGGGATGGCTCTCTTCCCTATCACTCACAGTGACACTAGCCAAGCATGTACGTCTGTGAGAACATGCGTACTAAGGTGGGTGGCTAGGACTTTCCCCCCGAGTGTGTTCCTGATATTGCATGAGTAGGATATTGGCTGGCATCACATGTCTTGAAGAAAACACCTTTCACCGTACTTTTTTGATAGCTGTTGTGAGGCAAGGGGAGAGGTGTCCAATAGGTAGGAATTGCTAATCAGGAAGACACCACCCACCTCAAATAATTAAATAAGTAAAATTTCATTGAACCTGAAATTTTAGAGTTTAAACTTCACAAGTTATGTTACTTCAGATGAAGTTATTTAGCTGAGACATATTTGGTGGAGCTTTCGCTGTAGCTTGTTGTTTAGAGGTGGTTCAGACACTGACAAAATATTAACGATAAAAATGAAAAAACAACATCACAGATCTAGTAGTCTGTACCACTTTGAAGCAGTGATTCTGAAAAAGATAGATTTCGATATGTAAAATATAATTAATGCCTTATTGCTGTGTGAGAAATTCAGTCTATAACCTTAATTCATTTCTAGGCTTCATTACCCTTATTGATACAGTACACTATCAAAAGTATCAATAAAAATATCATAACAAAAATTGTATGCATTTATCATTTTCACTAAAGAGTTTCAGTAATAGGAATAATTAAGTCATGGACGAATTTACGGAATGCGTGAATCTCTTTTTCAGGAGCTCCTTACTCACGTGGAGAAGGGAATGGGAAAGAACCTGGCTTTCCGCTGTTCTGATGCTGTCAACGCTTCTGTGCAGTCCTCTCAAAAAGAAATGATCGGTATGCCTACTATAATGAAACACCACTTATTTTACTTATGTAACGAACATACAGAAAGGCATAATATAAGATTGAAAACCTAACCAATGCTGTGGTGATGAGTTACAATAAAAAAATCACTCACAGGGTGGTGTGATGCAGCCCAACATGAAAATTGGTATTGATGTTGATTGTTTTCATAATGTGTTTTATTTTACCACAGCCACAGGACATAGCAAAATGAGCCACGTGTCACAAAGTTTTGCCTAGATCTAGCAATTATGTTAAAAAGTTCATTAAAATAACCTAATTTTGTCTTTAATTAATAATTTCAATAACCAATATATTATACTGTAAAACATCACACAAGTATGCCTTTGTACACCAACTAAATGTGTGCTATTCATTAGTTTCCATGTGCACATCACTAATTTTACAAATCACTAAGTTTACAAGATGATTTTTCTATTAAGATTATAATACATTAAACATTTTGCTAATTTTTTTGGATTGGCTGAACCAAATATAATAAGTCACTTTTTATTTTAAAGATAATTAACTCTGGATTTGTATCTAATAATAAAACTTACATTTTTTTGACCAACTAGACTATTTTTGTGGTGACACTCCTCATTTGTTGGTTATCCGCTTAAGACGCCACTGTCCTCATATATGGACATAATTTTTCCTCCCAACTACATTGTGTGTATGGCATTGCAAAATCCTCATATGGTGACCATTGGGAATTACCCTTCTGCCAAACCTCTTTCTGTTTGAAGATGTTGGTCTAGTTTAATAGTTATCTGGTGGTACGAAACAGAAGCGGTGTGAAGAAATAATTTTTATAAATGTTTTTGCATTTTTATTACACGAGACACAGGACATGCTGCCTGCTAGTAAAATGCCCCCTAATGATCCTGTCCTGCTATAACAGAATGTTTGCAGCCTTTGCTGCCCCCTGAGTTCCAGAGCCAGATCCACATGCTGATACCTTCCAGAAAGTTTGACCTCAGCTATGACCTGAACTGCGCCACTCTCTGCGCCGATTTCCAGGAGAACATCGAATTTCGGTTCTCTCTTGGCTGGACTGCTCTGGTCAGCCGTTTCCTCGGCCCAGCCAACGCCAAACGTGCCCTCACGCTGATGGATCAAAACCTTCAAGTAACCTTGGCCATTTATGGCTCAGTCATTCAAAAAAGTTATTTTTAAATTAGCTTACCATTAGCATTACACTATTAGATTTTTTTAAACACACCACACCCTTCTCACAGATAATTTCTCTCCTTTTTTTTCAGCTAACACGTCCTTTAGCTACCACTCCAGAAAGTGGTGCCATTGTCCATGCTCCACACCCGAAAGCTGCTGCAGCTTCTCCGACTCAATCCCAGGCTGTGATGAGCCAGGAGGAGCTCATGATGTCTATGGTTGCAAACTTCACCTCGCGTAGTTCCATGAGCGTGGTCATCTTCGGGGGAGTGGTGGGGGAAATATTTTATTTATTAGAGGAAATAAAACATTCCAGTGTGTGTTGGTACAGGAAAATAATCAACTTTTAGGTTATAACAGTAGCTCCTAAATTTAATTTTATGCTATGCCACATCACCCAGTACTTACAGTCCACCTCATTTGTCTTTGTACAAGGTGTGGAAGATGATAGGCTGGAAGGTCATTGCCCTATCCATGAGTCTTTATGGCATGCTGTACTTCTATGAGAGACTCACATGGACCACCAAGGCTAAGGAGAGAGCACTAAAGAAGCAGTTTGTAGATTATGCCACCGAGAAACTCCAGATGATCGTCAGCTTCACCAGTTCAAACTGCAGCCACCAAGTACAGCAGTAAGTAACCTTATGTACTAAAACACTGACCAGGCCACTCAGAAATAATGTCTTGCATGAGAAGCACTGGCTTTCTTCTGGAATATCTGGTGTGTTGTTTAGCCTTTTGTGATAAAGATATGAATTCAGTTGTGCACAGTTGTGAGTATTGGTTTGTGCCATGCAGGGAGATAGCCAGCACGTTTGCCAGGCTGTGCCAGCAGGTGGATGTAACCCAACAGAACCTGGAGAGTGAAATCAGTCGGCTGACGACAAAGATTCATCAGCTGGAGATGGTCCACAGCAACTCCAAGTCACTTAGGTCAGCGCACAACTTTTTCGGACAATTATAATTAATAATAAAACTTGACTGCATTGTTAATTACTATTATTTATATTTTTAAATAATATTGAGACCAATATTAAAAACTTTAGTGTTCTTCCATCATGAGCTTTAGAATTTAAAGATTTTTCTTTTTAAGTACGATTGTCCAAGTAAAACGTGAAGCGTAGTCGGCATGATTTCAGACTTTCCAAACCTTAAACATTTTTGCTAATTTTTCTGGATTGGCTATAACAAATTATTCTAAAGATAAATAACTGTATATTTAGAGTATCCACTTAAACTTTTATAAACATTTCATGTTTTTGACTACCTGGACAAATGTCAGCTTCCTTCTAATGACAGTGTGATTACAGATTTCAGTAATAAACTCCGTAGCGACAGTAATGAGCCTAGTATTTCATATTGTGGATTATGGTCATAATGATTAAAGTTGTTCATAGCATGGGACTTGTGATACTTGTAATAACCCTTTTGTTTTTGTTCTTCCAGACACAAAGCCACAGCGTTGGAGAGGCAGCTGGAGAGCTTCACAAGCCAGTATCTTTATCCACAGAACTGAGTTTTTCCATTCTCACTCAGCACCTTGGCCTCACTCCACTTGTCACTTTTGGTTAATTCCACCAGGAACTACACAGGATGCAGCAGAAGCAGCAGTATCCATAATTTAAACCAGGTTATCAAGGAAATGTTATGTGCACTTACATCACCATGGGTTGATTTCTGGATTTTTACTATGAACAACTTAGTTATGGTTTGATTGCTGTATTTATACTGAATCTGTTCTATAATGATATCACATTGATTATTGAACTCTGAAAACACTATTGTATGAACTGTGAAAGGAAGACATGAAGGAAACTGATGAAAAGGGCTGAACTGTAAAACTAAGTTCATAATGTTAATAAAGGGACTTTATAACTAATTAAATCTGTAAAGCAATTTTTACTAAATAAACTAGATTACTTGGTTCACATCCAGCTGACATGAAACAACACCCCTTTCTGAGCTTTGTTTTCTGGAAGAAACAGTTCAAAAGTGTTTATCTGAAATCAGTATTTTTAGTGGCCTATCGGTCAGTGCCTATTTTCAGTATGTTCCTCTAAAACCTTTCTATGATTCTAAACCATTGTGAAGACTTACTTTCTGGATTCTGTGCTTCGTAAAACGTTTAGCTAAATTAAAAAAAATTAAGAACATAAAGTATTACCTGTGATTTTTGTGGTGAATTTCTTGCCTGTATTTAGCATGAGTAATGTAACTTCAGTAACAGATTTGGTTAAAAGATTTATTTCATTCAATGTCAACTTATAGTAACACCATTATCACCAAGCCACTGTACAAATACAAAAAAAAAAAAAAAAAGAAAACAACTGGTGAGACTATAAAAAAATCTCTTACATGATTAGTCCACATGATGGCAATATAAAATAGATCAAGGCACAAAAGCCTTGATTGTACTGGCTTAAAATGTTTAAAAAAAAAAAAAAGCAGGGGCTGGTAACTATGTCTGCTTGTGGTCCTGCCCTGATTCAGTTTATTTAAAAGTCTTAATACAGTGTTAATACAGTTTCTGCTCAACAGGCCAAAAATCCATACAACTTCAAAAAAAAAAAATAAAAAATAAAAAAAAATAAATTCAACACTTCATTCTGCAGTTGAAACCTAACCATGGAACAGTAACTCAATGTTGATGTTGATCATCACTGAAACTCTAAAATAACGCGCTCTGCCATACATATGTTTAAGCACCAGGGTTGTTCATGTGACTCTGTTCTAACAGTGTTTCCCATACACTCACTTGTTCAAAACAAAATGAATGATTGAGAAAAATCTCTTGACGCATCCAATGGCCCAGAAAACTGGTATATAAATATACTGGGAATGTTAAAAGTAATGTAACTATGATTACATATTAAGGCTTATCAAATGGCCTGAATTGTAATAGTAAAAATGGCTTGAATCTGAATGGTCTGGCTGTATCAAACATACTGATAGGAACTGCACAAGATATGGCTAAAAATATAAATGAACACTGCCAATTGTTTGGTTCCTTTGGTTACCGCTTGTATAAACTGATACATGGATGAAACACTGCATGTTTATGAGTTAAGGAAAAACAGGCAAAATGCCTTTTGTGCAATATACATCTTCATTAACAGCGGTCCAAGTTTAGTTTCACAAACTTAAATCATAGCTGGTGGAGGGACATGGTTAGAAAACCTGGCAAACTTTAAAGGCGATAAACAACTGCTCTCTGATGCTGAACTATCAGTCACGTAATCAAAACTTTTAACGCATTTTTGAAGACGAGGCTTTAGAGGAGCAGTTTTCCAGTGCAGTTAGCAATGCATGTGTAAAATTAGATCATTCTGATTTCTGTAGCAAACTTGAATGTAGTGAATGAATTATGGCTGTGCAACATGGTGACAAACGTATATAATTTCATATACTCTTATTATCGTAAATCACATTCCATTTTCCATCAGTTGGATGGTTTATTTGGGATGCAGCTGTGCTACGCTGCTATGTTTACAGGCAGATGGGACATGATCAATAGTGCAGAAAAAGAACCTACATGTTCTGAACTGCAGTAGTAATAACGATTTCAGTCCGGAACAATCCACATTATTCTGGCGATCATTAAAGAAACAGTTTTTATTATGCTGTGATGTGTTGAGCTGAGATTCAAGTTTTTAGATCACAGCAGTATCCTGTTACACCTACAGATCAGTGCAGAAAGGTCTGTAATCAAGGCAATACAAGATGTATTTAAGCTCATAGGATCCCAGGAGAAATCAGGGATGATAACTAAAATCATTATATTGCAAAAATATGGGACTTGTACTTTAGAAAAAAGAAGAAAAGAAAAGGTTTAATACCACAGCAAACACATTTTGTGGATGCTTCTAGTTGTGTAGTTGCTGATTACACTGAAAGTCCACGATGACCTTTCAGCTATGTAGTATCCTAGGGGCCAGAATATTTTTGTTTCACCATAGGAAATTGGTAGAAATCATTTACTGAAGCCCAATTTTATGCCAATTCTGCTGCTTATGCCAGATATTCACTGCCCTGCTCTATCTATTTAAACCATTCAGAAAGCACCTCTGTTTCATTCTGAGGATATTCCCAATTCTAAGGAAAGTAGCACTTAGGACAGTGCTTTCTTAAAAATGTAAAAATTAAAACTATCCAAATGACCACATGTGCTAAAGGGCACTAGCATACAGGAATACACTGTAAAAAAAAATGATCCTGAACTTCAAATATGCTGTAAATGATGCATCTCCAAAACAATCAGCATATAATGGGTTTCAATCAAACTACAAAAATATATACAATACCATTGTGTGAGCATATATATGGCATATACATGCATGTATTTCTGTACATATATACCATATTCATATGCTGTACATATATATGTACATTAAGCACAAAAATGCTGCCATCATTTCTCAATAAACTTCTGTCTGACCTCTGCCAAGTCAGCCTGGGCCTCTTCACAGGAATGTTTTGTAATAAGTGAATACAAAAGGCATGTTGTTCTCACAGTTGAGACCTGTAGTGATGGTACAGTCCTCCATAAAGTCCAGCTGCTGGGCTCAGTTCCAGATACGAAGGAAGCTATCCCAAGAGCCTGTGGCCACGGCCATGCCGTCATCCGTCACGCCTAGACAGCTGACCCTGTTGTCATGGCCAGCAAGGACACCTGGGTAAAGAATACAAAAAACGAGCAAAGTGTTAACACTGTAAGAAGCAGAGGAAAGTGGGTGTGGTCTACTTGAGCTCAAGTTTAATTTCTATCGCTCCAACCTGCATAGACTGGAATCCCCTAAAATGCTACCGATGTCATTGTGTGAAATTTGGCACCACAACACTCTACCAAATGCACACATGAATCCAAGCTCAAGTGTTTGGCTCTGACTGTTTTGTGTGCCTACCCGAGTTACATTGTAAATAAATGTTTTTTGTTGGGTTTTTTTTATTGCTGCCAGTCGTCAGCATCAACTCTGGCTTGGGAAACCCATCCAAGTGATATTCCATGCCTACAGGCCTTCACTCAGGAGCACTGCTATCACACGAGAAGGTCAAGGTATAAATGTACAGTTCTGGCAGTTTATATAAAATGTATACTACATCTCTACTACACTCATGACTGAATGTTTTAAAGTCAAGACAATATTCAAACCTGAACTTGCTGAACACAATGCTGCTCGACCACATTTTTTTAGTCTGTCAGCAAATATGCAAGTTTAAATGTTTACACTTGTTTAAAAAGGTTTCATTAACTGTTCTGGTTCAGCAAGTACTGTACTCCATAAAGCTTGTACTAGATCTGTGTTCAAAATTAAGAAGTATGTGGTGACCTTTAAAATTTTGAAGCTTTAGGCCAGAAAAGTGTATAAAACATTATCAGGGCCATGGCGTGTGAGGCTGAGACTTGGCACCTCCACACTCCATAATTCTAAGAGTAAGTTAAATAATATTATATATTACTAATAATATTCTATTATATTTCTATATAACATAAATAATATTCTCACCTGCTCTCTCGCCCTTTAACGTGTCCCAGACATTGCAGTTGAAGTCATCGTAGCCGGCGAGCAGCAGGCGGCCGCTCTTGGAGAAGGCCACAGAGGTAATACCGCAGATGATGTTGTCATGCGAGTACATCATGAGCTCTTGATCCGCACGCAGATCAAATAGCCTGCAGGAAGCGTCATCGGAGCCCGTAGCAAAGGCGTTTCCATTTGGGAAAAACTGAAAGTGATGCATGAATTTGAATTCGGAATAAACATAGAGTGCATTCAAAAGTACACTCAATTACAGATGACACTTACACAGACAGCATTTATGTCGGAAACATGGCCGGTGAAGGTCTGTCTGCACATCCCGTCTCGAATGTCCCACAACTTGGTGCAGGCATCACAGGCACCTGATACGAATGTCCTGGAGTTAGGGCTGAGTGACAGACTCATCACATCGCCGGTGTGGCCTGTGAAGTTGGTGGTCTGCTGGCCTGTTTCGATATCCCACAGTGCACTAGAGAGTAAAGGTTCTTAATCAGTTATGCCTATGCAAAGTATCAACTTTAAATAGATTAAAACAAAACAAAACAGTACATTCAGTTTATTTCTGTTAAAGAAAATAATATTGTTGAGAGGATGTTGAACATAATAACAATAATAAACATAATAGACAATAAATGATAATAATAATAATGTGCATCCTCCGAAAGCAGATCACAAATTCTCCACTCACCATGTAGTGTCCCCAGAGCTGGTGACAATGTGGTTGTCACTGAGAAAGCGACAGCAAGACAAATATCCTGCAGAGCCAAGCAGACGAATATTAAAAGAGGTATTAGCTTTAGTATCATCTAATTAATAATCTGGATATTCAGGATTCACAACTGGTCACATGACCATAGGCAAAGAAAGTGGATTGGGCATACAGTGAATTCTGGGGGGTTAACAGAATGAAGGAAACTCTATTTACTGAGAGAAACAGTAAAATGTTAGGAGGTGTTTGGAAAACCATACAGCTACATGGAACTACAGCCATTTTTAAAATAAGTTTGTCAGGCCCTGACTGTATATTTAACTTCAAAAGTATATGGTTCTAATTTCATTATGGCCAAAATTTTCTATTGTCAAAACCTGAGCTTAATCAGTTATAAATAACAGTACAATCATTAGTGTTACAATGAAAACAAGTGATTTTTCAGCCATCATATTATTCACATTTTATTATTCATATAGAGAACAACCTACTGTGTTTGTTTCTGGAAGAATGAGAGATTTACCGGTGTGTCCAGGAAGTTCTCTGGTAACCCTGACATTGCCCTCACGAGTTTTCAGGCTGTAGATGGAACAGATATTGTCCAGGCCTCCGCAGGCCACATAGTTACCCGAAGGGGCATAGGCACATGTCATCACCCAGGAGGAGCGCAGAGGAATTGCATGTACCTGTGAAAGAAAATAGATGCCACGTTGGTGGTATGGTCATCTCACAGCAAGAAGGTTCTTGGTTCGAACCTGGTGGCCAACTGAGGTCTTTCTGTGTGGAGTTTCCATGTTCTCCTTGTGATTGCATGGGTTTCATAAGGGGTTCTCTGGTTTCCTCCCACAATCTAAAGACATGTAGATAAGGTCAAGTGGCTACTCTAAATTACTCCTAGGTGTGAAAGTGAATGGTTGTTCACCTCCGTGCTAACCCAGTGAAAGACTGGCGACCTGTCAATTGTGTACATTGCACCTTGCCTGAAGTCAGAATTGGCTAAGGGATGGATTTAAATTAAAAATAAATTACATTTCATTCTCTGAAACTGATACCATAAAGTGTGACAATAACAATCTCCACATTTCAATGAAGTCCTGCTTATTTCCCTCTATACTGACCATACAAAAAATATGAACCATTGTTACAAAGACAGTGAGAAAACTACTTCATGCCCATAACTGGACTTTTATTAGTAAAAAACAGGAATAAATCCTTTTGTAACACCAAAATCACATTCAAATTCATTCACATATGGACACAAAATCTTTGGTAAATAAATTAATTACGGCTTGATTATAGTGCCTTGCAAAAGTATTCACCCCCTTGGCATTTTTCATGTTTTGTTACCTCACAACCTGGAATTAAAATAGATTGTTTGAAGGTTTGCGTCATTTCATTTACAGAACATGCCTACAACTTTGAAGATGTGATTTTTTTTTTTATTATGAAGCAAACAACAAAAAGGACAAAATAACAGAAAACTTCAGTGTGCATAACTATTCACACCCTAAAGTCAGTACTTTGTAGAGCCATCTTTTGTGGCAATTACAGCTGCAAGTTGCTTTGGATAAGTCTTTAAGAGCTTGCCACTGGGATTTTTGCCCATTCCTCAAGGCAAAACTGCTCCTGCTTCTTCATGTTGGATGGTTTCCGCTTGTGAACTGCAATCTTCAAGTCTGACCTCAATTGGATTGAGGTCTGGGCTTTGAGTAGGCCATTTCAACACATTTAAATGTTTTCCCTTAAACTACTCGAGTGTTGCTTTAGCAGTATGCTTCAGGTCATTGTCCTGCTGGAAGGTGAACCTCCGTCCCAGTCTCAAATCACAGGCAGATTAAAACAGGTTTTGCTCAAGAATTTGTTTTAGCACCATCCATCTTTCCCTCGACTCGGATTAGTTTCCCAGTCCCTGCTGCTGAAAAACATCCCCACAGCATGATGCTGCCACCACCATGTTTCACTGTGGGGATGTTTTTCTTGAGGTGATGGGATGTGTTGGGTTTGCGCCAGACATAGCGTTTTCCTTGGTGCCCGAAAAGTTAAATTTCAGTCTCATTTGACCAGAGCACCTTCCTCTATACATTTAGGGAGTCACCCACATGCCTTTTGGCAAACTGAAAATGTGCCTTCTTATTTTTAACACTAAGTAATGGCTTTTTTTTTTTTTGGCCACTTTTCCATAATGCTCAGCTCTATGGAGTGTACGGCTTCTTGTAGTCACATGCACAGATACACCAGTCTCTGCTGTGGAACTTGGCAGCTCCTTCAGGGTTACCTTTGGTCTCTGTGCTGCCTCTCTAATGCCCTCCTTACCTGGTCTGTGAGTTTTGGTGGGCTGCCCTCTATTGGCAGGTTTGTTGTGGTACCATGTCCTTTCCATTTGAAGATGATGGATTTGATGGTGCCCCGGGGGATCATTTGGATATTTTTTTTTATAACCCAACCCTTACTTGTACTTAACAACTTTGCCCCTGACCTGTTTGGAGAGCTTCTTGGTCTTCATGGTGTGATGCCTCTTGCTTAGTGGTATTGCAGCCTCTGGGGCCTTCCAGAAAAGTTGTGTTTATACTGATAGATTGCGTGATACTTAGACTGCACACAGGTGGACTTCATTTCACTAATTATGTGACTTCTGAAGGTAATTGGTTGCACCAGAACTTTCGAGGGGCTTCATAGCAATTTTCAGATTTTTATTTTTTAAATTCTTTTTATATACTGTATATATATATTTTTTTTCTCATTTCACTTTACCAATTTAGACTATTTTGTGCAGATCCATCACATAAAATTCATATTACAAAAGCATTTAAATTACAGGTTGTAATGTAACAAAATAGGTAAAAAGCCAAGGGGGGTGAATACTTTTGCAAGGCACTGTACATGTAAAATAAATACACTTCAGGAGGAGCTCAATTGTACAGTGAACATTGTAACATGGAACCTCACCCCTCACAGGAAAAATGTCTCGGTTCCATATGTAACTGGCGTGGACTCCACTGGTTACGCGCAGAACCGTAAATTGTGCGATGTGTGATTCTCAGTCCACAACATAAGATTTTATATATATATGTATGTGTGTGTGTGTGTGTGTGTGTGTGTGTGTATGATTTGTTCCTTTAAGCTCAATAAATGCTGTTATGATTAATTAATAACTGTTAATGATTAGTCATGTTAAATGATCTTGATTTCGGTATTGACCAAAATAAATATGATTATGATTTTGATCATAATCATAATATAGACACAGCTACTGACATTACTACAGCTCTTTAGATAAAAGCTTCACCAACTAAAGCAGGGAGCATTGATACATTACCTTGTTTGTTGTGTAGCTGTCCCAGATAATTAATTTGCCATCCTGGGAGGCACTCACAAGTAACCTGAACATAAAAGAAGAAATACACCTCTTATTTCTTATAGATCACAGACATTTATCAGCTCACAGAGGGTTTAAAAACTAATACTACATGAATTTATATTTAGTGTAAATGTAAGTTCAGGTGCTTTACAGCTGCCTTTTTATGCGATATTCAGCACTCAGTCATACAAAAGGCTTCATGCAGAGACCAAAACAGGCATTTTTAGTTCTAGCTCAATCACACACATTCTCTCCATCTCAATAATAAATAAACAGGTGTCCAATTGGAAGCAACTAATCACAATAAAGTAAGAGTGGTACCACTAACGAATCAGCAGGTTACAAAACAAGTAACAATTCAGAGCACACTAAGAAACACACCTTGAGTCGCTGCCCCAGTGCATGGCATAGATTTTGGCAAGATGCCCCCTAAGGGTTCGTCTGGTCCTCATCTGTATCCTTCCTGCGGAGTCTAGACCAGCTGTCATCTATAATGCAAGCACAATGATGGAACTTGATAGGTCATACACTGCCCATAGTCAGCACAGTGTCTTACAGACTTAAGCCACCACAGTGGGACAAAGCTATACCAAAACCCTTCTTATTTCCTTATATTTCAGCAGAGGAAGTGAGATAGGCTGGATGGCCTTTCCCTTGGAAGCAGTAGAGGACTAACAACTACAAAGAACTCCTTTAAAACATCTTCACATTTTGACAAATCTATGCACTTAAATTTTTCAAAATAAACAAACAAACAAATAAATAATAAAATGAATAAAATAATTTTTACAGTCTAAGTGGCCTTTCAAGTAGGTTTGTTTTAGCCTCGGTTTTGGGGATTGTTAGCAGGATTATGCAAAAAGTTATGTGGGTTTCTCAAGACATTGATCTACCAGAGGTGGGGCTTTGGACAAGGAAGGCATCATTAGATTTTTGAGATGATCTGGATCAAATTCTGTCTCCATGAATTTTAAAGGATTCTTTACCATAGAGAGATAACATGATTTTTGACATTTTGTGCTGCTGGGCTCTCCATGTGCTCTTGTTTTTCCTGTCATCTTAGAGCTCAGGCAACAAATTCCAATACTTTTACACAAGTCGTTGAAAGATTCATTCAATATTTATAACACTTAACACATACCTCTGAAAGAGTACAGTCACTACAAGCCTTTCTGGCATCCTGTCCGGGGGGGGGGTAAAAAGCACAATATAAGAAAAACCGGTTGTAAGAGAAGAGTCTTCACGCTCAGCAGCATTTCATATTCTGACGGCCATTAGCCTCTCTTACTTTGATTTGATTGCGAAGCTGCTCAGCTTCTTGCCGTAACTGTTCCAGTTCACTCATCGTCACGGTATGATGCACCTGTGAGACTAGAAGAGACCAGCTGGAACCTGCAAAAGACAGACTCTGTTCAGAGATAGAACAAGCCTTAAAACACGCCTTAACTTGACTGATTAACTTTGGATGTTTGAATGTTGCTCCACATTAAGCAGTCACTGACTTCAAACCACACTATAAATAAAATCACTCAGATATTACTGCCAAACTCACTTTGAAGCCTCTGTAGCAGGAGAGAATTTGATACAATAATTTTAAATCATTTTAATCATCAGCAGGACTAAATTACTTGAACTCAAATGATGCACACTGTCTTTGTGATATGCCTTGCAATTTGTTAAAACCTTCCTAAAACATTTTATTCATTGATTCTTTTTCAGTATTTGCTTTATTCTGGTCAAGTTTGTGGTTGATGTGATTCCTGGGAACACTAGGCAGAAAGTGGGACCACAATAGGGGCAGCCGTATCCTAATGGTAAAGAAGCGGCTTTGGGACCGAAAGGTCGTTAGTTTGATTCCCGAACCAGCAGGAAAAATGTGTGGTGGTGGAGGAGTGAGCTGCACCTTCCCTTCCTCCACCTCCATGGATGAAGTGCACTTGAGCAAGGCACCTAACCCCCAACTGCTCTCCGGGCGCCCCAATGTGTGTGGCAGCTCACTGCTCCGAGAGTGTGTGTGCTCCCATTGGATGGGTTAAATGCAGAGAAAATAAAGAGAAAATTTTCCTTGCGGCATTAATACAGTATATCAAAAACCAAATTCAAAACACACATTAATATTCCCTATTCATACCTAGGGACAATTTAAAGTCAGCACAATGTTTTTGGGTCATAAAGGGAAACCAGAGAACCCAGAGGAAACCCAAAGGTACATATAAGAGAACAGGCAGTAACTGAAGCTCAGGACAGAACTTTTCCCCTCAATAATCATGGTGCCCGTTTAGTCAAAGCATTTTTTTGCCTGTACTTATAAATAAAATATTTACTAACAAACAATATTTATATTCTTACTTATTATTAACATAGCAGCCATCAACAATAGATTTTAGGTTAGTTGGTGCTTTCATTGATCTGCTAGTTTAAACAGCATGTGATAACAGCATGTTAAAGTATTTCATATAGTTTTTTTTTTTGCAATATCTGTCACCTTTTTTAATTACATACATTTTGGCGCTCAGGAGAAATAATCTCAACAGATAATTATTAATAGGGCGGCACAGTGGCGTAATGGTTAGCACCTCCGTCTCACAGCAGGAAGGTCCTGGGTTTGTTTCCCGGGCTCGGGCGTTTCTGTGTGGAGTTTGCATGTTCTCCCCATACGTGCGTGGGTTTCCTTTGTGTACTCCTGTTTCCTCCCACAGTCCAAAAAAATGCACATTAGCCTAATTGTCTGTTCCAAATTGACCCTAGGTGTGAGTGTGAATGTTTGTGTGTGTTGGCCCTGTTGTGGTGTGGCAAGCTGTTCAGGGTGTACCCTGCCTTTGCCTAGTGTCGGCTGAGATAGGTTCCAGCCTCCCCGCAACATATTAAGATTATGCAGTTCAACAAATGAGTGAGAGTGTGTAAACACAAAGTAGCACATAGTATTTTATACAGTGTACAGTATTAGAAATACAGGTAATATAGACACATTACATGCAAAGTGAGATATTTCAAGCCTTTATTTGTTATAATTTTGATGATTATGGTTTACAGCTTATGAAAACCCCAAATTCAAAATCTCGGAAAATTACAATATTGTGAAAAGGTTCAATACTGTAGGCAAAAAGTGTCACACTCAAATCAGCTAATTAATCCAAAACACCTGCAAAGGGTTCCTGATCCTTTAAATGGTCTCGCAGTCTGGTTCAGTAGAATTCACAATCATGGGGAAGACTGTACCTGACAGTTGTGCAGAAAACCATCATGGAGGAGTTCCCACAAGCAGCAACCTGTATCGGAAATCAATGCGACCTTGACGTCACTCTTGGTCGACATTTGTCATAATTAGCCCCCGAAGACAAAAAGAATACATACATACAGACTTCTCTACAGAGGTAGCAGCTATTGCTTCAAAAAAGCCACAGCCAGAGTTTTGGCTCTCTTTCTCTTCATTCTTCTCCTCTTCATCATCTGCCGACACATTTTTTTGCCTCCACTGCATAATAACTTTAAAATCAAAATGTCAACACTGACATCTCTCAACTCCACGTTTCCCATCGACTTCTGTGTATTTTCACTTCCGTAAACACCGTGCTACATCAGAATCAGATGCTAAATCAGAATGCTTCTATTCACATGCGGGCCACACTGGGGCCGTAATCTGTTCACAGTGCAGTCTGTTATAGGTCACATCTCTAAAATAATGTGAACAGCCACCAGAAAAAAAAATCGGATTTGGAAAAAAAATCGGATAGAGGCCACTTGGCTTGCAGTGTGAATGTAGTGAATGTGCTGTATGAAAGCACATTAATAGAAAGTTAAGTGGAAAGTGTGGAAGAAAAAGGTGCATAAGCAGCAGGGATGACCGCAGCCTGGAGAGGAGTTTCAGGAGAAGTCTACTCAAAAGTGTGGGAGCTCTTGGACATGGGCTTCAGATGTCGTATTCCTTTTGTCAAGCCGCTCCTGAACATCAAACAACATCAGCAGAGTCTTACCTCTTACCTGTTGCTCAGTGGTCCAAAGTCATCTTTCCTGATGAGAGCAAATTTTGCATCTCACTTGGAAACCAAGGTCCCAGAGTCTGGAGGAAGAATGGAGAGGCACACAATCCAAGATGCTTGAAGTCCAGTGTGAAGATTCCACCGTATGTGTTGATTTGGGGAGCCATGTCATCTGCTGGTGTTGGTCCACTGTGCTTTATTAAATCCAGAGACAACGCAGCTGTCTACCAGGACATTTTAGAGCACTTCATGCTTCCTTCAGTAGACAAGCTTTATGGAGATGCTGACTTCATTTTCCAACAGGACTTGGCACCTGCCCACACTGCCAAAAGCACCAAAACCTGGTTCAGTGACCATGGGATTGACACAGTGGGACTCTGCTGGATTGGCCAGCAAACTTCCCTGACCTGAACCCCATAGAGAATCTATGGGGTATCACCAAGAGAAAGATGAGAGACATGAGACCAAACAATGCAGAAGAGCTGAAAGCCGCTATTGAAGCATCCTGGTCCTTCATAAAACCACAGCAGTGCCACAGGCTGATAACATCTATGCCACGCTGCACTGAGGCAGTAATTCATGCAAAAGGGGCCCAAACCAAGTACTGAGTACATATGCATGATTATACTTTTCAGAGGGCTGACATTTCTGTATTTAAAATCCTTTTTTATTGATTTCATGTAATTCTAATTTTATATGATTTTCGATTTGGGGTTTTAATAAGCTGAAAGCCATAATCATCAAAATCATAACAAACAAAGGCTTGAAATATCTCACTTTAAATGTAAAGAGTCTATATAATATATTAGTTTCACCTTTTAAGTTGAATTACTGAAATAAATTAACTTTTGCACAATGATCTAATTTTCTGAGTTTCACTTGTATTCATCCATCAATCTGCAACTCTAGGAATAATAATAATTCCATAAAACTTTTGTTTCAAAATTTTGATAAAACAATTTTAATGTATAATAATAAGCTATGAGGCAGTTTGTTACAGGAGATCAGTTGCCATGGTTTGACATGTTATATTGTAGTTTTTTCTGAGATCTTGATCCTGTGCCTTCTTCAAATTTGTGCACCTGCAACTCTACAGGTCTGTGCACGGCCCTGGAACCAGGGTCCCTGCAGCTGTGGGGCTGAAACCCAGCAATATCCTGACTGGAATGATTTCTGTAGTTTGGACTGAATGTTTAATGTGGATGTCACAACAAAGCCTCCACAGAACCGTTTATCTGGGGCATCTGGGGACGGGTACATTCCGTAATTCAAGTTTAGAATGCTGGTACGCAAGTTTCTTTGAGTTTAGCATTGTATATTTACTTAGAGTATCGTAATAATGATTATGAAACGATATGCTGTGCTGTGTAGTAAACGGTAACTAATAAAAATGGGATCACCCATATAGTATAAGAATAAGGACACGTGTGGAAAGCAAATCGAAAAATTAGTCGGTGACAAAAATTGTTGCCACAGACATAAGTGATATTACATTAGTGTTAGTATCCAACCAGCATCCGACCTATTTATGTTAAAAACAAACAAACAAAAAAAAAACCCTGATTTTAAAAAGGCTGTTGATTTTTAGATAAAAAGAAAGGCAAGCTGTTTCATTATTTGACTAATAATAAAATTAATTATGATAATAATAATAATAATGGTGCATTTTGTCCTTTCTTATGAAAGACACTGTAAATCCTCTGTTATCTAAATTATGGAAAGATTGCACATACCTCCCAGTATTCACCTAAAACTGAAAGTAAAAGTGTTTTCAATGTAGAAAGAAGGCTTTCTGGAACTATTACCCACTTAATACCGTGATAATTGTAGTTTTATTTTTTTCTAATTGAATTCTTTTTCCTTACATGTAATTCTTTCTCATCATATTAAACATACAGTGTACGACTTCAGGTCAGTGCCCCACATTCACAGGCCTTGGGGTGATCATTCTTGTGTTGCAATTGCTTTGGCAGGATCTCTAAACTTCCGGCCTCCTTACTGATTTTGACATCTCAAAAAATCCCGGAAAAAAACCGCACAAAACTGAATCAACATCTAAACGGAGAACTGCGAGTGTTCCGTGACCCGTTCCTGAGGAGTTTGTACTCTGATAGGCCGCATGGTGATAAACATGTTATAAATAACCCTCTGTATAACCTACCGCTTCATTAACAATCACCAACTACTACTTTAACATTAAAATCAATCATCCTAGTGAGAGAAAAAAAACAAGATTTCAGCTTCAATAATCACCCAACAGTTCAACTTGTTGCTCGGTCTGTGTTTGTTTCTAAAAGCAGGAAACACGAAAATCAGAGAAATCACAGACACACATAACTGACTCTTTAACGTTACCTGAATGACGCTTTTCTTCGTATTACTCTGTAACCCAGCCGAATTCAGTATCCACACATAGTGACAGCTATAAAATAACCAGAAAATGAAGCGCACTCAGTTTTAGTAAGAGTATATTTAAAGGGCCAGGCACCCTCGCTACGGTTATACTCAATTTCCACCAAGCTGTGTGTTCACCACACCCATAGAGAAAACGGGAACATGGCAACAGTACAGATGAAGGGGTGCACACTTTACTTAATCATCAATATCTACTGTGGTTATCTATTAAAATACACCAGCATTATTTATCATGATTAAAAAATCATGTTTTAAGAGATAGCACTTTTATAAGGTTAAAATGGGTTTAGGGACACGTGGAAATAATCTCATGATCATTTAAACTTCCCTATAAAATGATGGTTTGGCCCGTCGGCTGCCTCAACATAGCGGCGATCTGAGAAACAGGAAATGTATCCGTTACGTGTGGGTTTATACTGAATCCCAAATGGCTCCTTAATGGACAAAATGCGCACAATGATGGGCGGAGAGGCAATTATTTCACATCATATGAGTGCACATATATGAGGAATGGAGAACAGTTGAGTTCAGAGTGAAATCTGGTGCTCCACTTTGCTGTACAATAAAGTGAAACATATGTCGTGTCTCAAAAAATATCAGTAAAATGAATAAAAGCTAGTGAAAAAGAATAGTGCTAGTGAAGTGTTTTGTCTACATATAATCAGCAGTGAATTGGTCTATGTATTATACTTCTGTATTACTGGTACAATATAATATATACATTAATTAAAGAGCCAGAAAGCTTGCCATTCATCATACAAATAGACCCCTAGACAAATAAATCAAATGAAGTGTTTATTGGGAAGGAGAGGAGTGACTGGAGACGTGACTGGAGCCCTGAAAAATTAAACATCAATAGCACATGATCTAAAAATAGACATAGGATCTATAAATAGCAGTGGAAAGATGATGACCTATACAGTACAGTTACTGTCATTTCCAGGTCAACAGATACAGTCTAAAGAGTCTGAGCATGTTTCATCTCATCTCTCTTGGGGGATACTCGTGGTTGCTAGGGCAACAGTTACAAATGGCAAATGCCATCACAAAAGTGGGATAAGCAGCATGTATAGTGGATGCTGGAAAATGGATTAGTCAGAAAGGATTTATTAAAAAAGTGAGAAAGCACCTATTCTTGATCTCATACAGAAAGCTGACACAGCATAGTACTGTACATTTAATCCCAGTGGTTTCTACATATGTAGAATGCTGGATTGCACCATGTAGTACCACGAGGCACTTTACATAATGATGTAGTTGCCTGATATTTAGTGGTGATGATGTTAGTACTAATGGTATGATTTTCTCAAGATTGTAACTAAATTGCTAAAGGGTTATTACTGTGACTTTAACCTTTTCTTATGAAAACACAGATGTGTTACAAAAATAAATATACATAATAAATTGTGTACTATTGACAGGACACTGAAAGACTGACAGAATGAGATATTATAATGTAAAAGCGAGACGTGCTGAATTAAACAAATCATGACACATGCATTTGTTAGGAAACTACTATTACTACTACTACTACTACTACTACTACTACTACTACTACTACTACTAAAGCTCACTGGTTCTTGATCTTAAGCTTATGTTACTGGTCTTGTTGATGTTCTTCTTTTTTCTGATTCACTAAATCATGTGTATGTGTATGCGTATGTGTGGGATATGTCCTGTAATGGACTGATGTCTAATCAAGGTGAATTACTGCCTCACATACAAGAGTTTCCAGTATAAGATTTGTTTTGACCCTGAACAGCATGAAGCATTCACTGAAAACAAACAAATGAAAAAAAATTTGTTTAATAAAATTTTTGAATTTGAAATATGTTAACTTATTATTATTATTATTACTCTTATTATTATTATTATTATTATTATTATTATTATTATTAGGATAGCACAGTGGTGTCGTGGTTTGTATGTGTGCCTCACAACAAGAAGGTCCTGGGTTTGAGGCCCATGCCCAGCAAGGGCGTTTCTGGGTGCAGTTTACACGTTCTTTCCGCCATATACTTTGGTTTCCTTCCACAGACCAAAGCTTCCCTGTGACCCTAATTAGGATTAGTCAGTTTAAAACATGAAAAAATAAATGAAATGAATAATAGTAGTAATAATAGTAATAGAAATAATAATAATATTAATAATAATAATAATAATAATAATAATAATAATAATAGAGCGGCATGGTGATGCAGTGGTTAGTGGTTCGTGGGTTTCCTCCGGGTACTCCGGTTTCCTCCCACGTTCCAAAAATATGCACTGTAGGCTAATTTGCTATTCCAAATTTCCCCTAGGTGTGTGTGTTGACCCTCCCTGTGACCCTAATTAGGATTAAGCGGTTTAGAACATGAATAAATAAACAAACAAACAAACAAACAAACAAATAAATAAATAAATACATTTCATCATGACTGCAGTCATGAAAAACAAGAAATAAAAAAGGTGGTTATGATGATTAGATTCCAGTTTAAATATATTTATACTATTTTATTATTATTTAATAATACATTCCTCTTCCTATTATTATTATTATTGTTGTTGTTGTTGTTTTGTTGTTGTTGTTGTTGTTGTTGTTGTCTTTAACAAAAGTGTGGCTTTGCAGTGACCAGCAGGGGGCGCGTTAGAGCGCTGTTCATCACGCGCCACTGGGGCATTTTTTTCCAGTGCATATAAAAGTAAAACTTCCCGACAAGTGTCTGCCATGGGAGATTAACTTTAGTTATACATACATAACGTCTAACGGTAGTGGTGTAATAGTAATTTTAGCGTATGTACAGCGGAACATATTTCAGTGGACTACTGCATGGTTCAGCAGAGCCAAAGAGACTAGGAATTAGTTTGGGTCTTTTCCCCCCACATGTTATATGGATTCCTACTTCACCCTCTTTAATCAGGAGAGAGGACTTAGTTCAACGGATTCAGCTCGAAGGAGCAAATACTAAACTTGCAACATCAACATGCTGAGAAAAAGGTATCTGGGAATGTGTGGGGATGATGGATGGTGCATAAGGACCATTTCAGTTTAGGGGTATGTGTTTTTCCCCACTGATCTTTGTGTAGTCTTGAAGCTGAGTGCTTATTGGTGGTTGGTGTGTAATGAAGAGCTCATGACACTTCTCAGGCTCTACATCATCTGGAGTACACCATCATACTCTCATCTGTTCTAATGGATGAATATCAACACAGCAGTGCTTGTCTCTGTCTGCTCTGAAGACGATTCTTATCTCCAAAAGCACCATGGAAGTTGTGGGTGCATGTCTATCTTTTGGGGCTCCATCAGGAGAGCCAAGGTCTAAGACCGTTAAAGACACATGGAGGTCCATGGAGTGTCCCTCTGGAGCAGATGGGGAGAAATGGTTGCTGGTGGATGTTGTTCTTATCGGCGGATCTCCATGGGGTTTCACCTTGAGAGGAGGTCTGGAATACCAAGAACCACTGATTATTACAAAGGTATGGAATGTCATCAGACTTAAATATTAGGGATGGGGACAGCGAAATTATAATATCAAAACTGTCGACATGACACGTTATAATGTTTCAGTTGAGTTCTGCCACATATACCTAAAAATGGCATGGAAAAAGCTATAAGCATCTTTATATGAAATAAGTAATATAAATATAAACACTTAAAAAAAACAAGGGTGGCATGATGGTGTAGTGGTTAACACGTCCGCCTCACAGCCTGGATTTGAGTCCTGGGTTCGCCAAGGGCGTTTTTGCATGTTCTCCCCATGTTTACGTGGGTTTCCTCTGGGAATTAAGGTTTCCTTCCACAGTCCACATTTGTTCCAAATTGCCCCTAAGTGTGAGTGTGAGTGTGAATAGTTGTGCGTGTTTTGCCCCTGTGATGGATTGGCGAGCTGTTCAGGGTGTACCAGTTTTTGCCCAGTGTCAGCTGATAAAGGCTATAGCCTCCCTGCAGTCCAAGTATGATTAAGTGGTTCGGCGAATGGATGGATGCATGCACTTTAGCAGCCTTAAAATGTATGATAGCCTTATGGACTCGTAGTTGATAGCTAGTTTATTTAGAGAGCTTGATCCACAAAATAAAATACAATATAGCACCCATGCCATTTAAAAGTTGAATTTCATCAAGCGGCTATTGGGAAAGTGTTTAGATCAGATCCACCTTGTGTTTGAATGTAGACAAGAAAAATGTGCCTAGCTTTTCTTGCGAGGTATTTAGACTGGCTTACGTCATCTTTCTTTGCTGAAAATTCCCCTTGGAGGAAGTCTAAGAGAGAAAGGTCACAGAGGGTCATATGAACAGCACCAGAAGCTGGCGAGGAATGTATGTGATTTGTGGGACTCTGAAGACACACCGAGTTATTTTGCATCGGCTCACTGTGAGGCTTGTGCACGCCTAAGAATAAATCCAGCTGTGAAACAGAAAACGTAACTTTCTCTAGGTACTCTGAACAAAATGAATTCAAATGATACAGTCATCATTTAGTTCTCATGGACATTTCATTGTGCAGTATCCATTACTGCATATCCATGGTGCTGTGGTTTGCACTGTGTACGGTGATCAGTAGTAATACATAGTTTCTGCATAGGTGTTCATTCTGTTATGATTAGAGAATTAGCAATGAATTAAACTACAGAATTTACTTTAAATTATAAGAATTTAGTTATCTCATTTGGGTCATCATAATATTTCCTATGGGGCAAGTGTTTGCAAAATAAACAGGCTGGTTATAATTAAAATTCCTGAGATATTAAAAAAAAAAAACTTTTCACTACAAACCATGATGTCTCATATGCTAATTTATTCTTGTCTGTTAAAATGTTAAAACTCTTTCGGAGATCACACATCTCCTTCTTCAAAACCACTTTATGGTGATCAGGGTTGCAAAGGACTACTTGGCACGAAGTGTAACTACACTGTGGTTGTGACTTTAAACATTAACATTAAGTGATATGAATGAAATATGTCATTCTTAAATAAATAAAGAAATATTTTTCTTATTGCCCGCTATATAAGAGGAACAAAACTGTTCAAAACTGTGCTGTAATGACAAAATTATAAACTTAATTTTTTATTGTTTTTCTACAGCACATGCCGTTGTGTTTCATTCATTGATTTCCTTAATTAATGTACAAAGTACAAAATTGTTATTAGGATTAAAATATTAACTGTGTGTTCCCAATAGTGTCAAATGATCAAGAACACAGCCTCTTTTATTAATAGGCTTGTTATGTATCGCTTTATTTTAGCAGGTTAATAAAGAGGCTTTGCTATAAAAATGCAGGACACCATGCATTGCGAAATGTGAGCCTATGCTCAGGGTAGTGTTTCAGTGTGTTGAATTTTTAACCATTACACCCAGGTTACATTTCTGCCATCCTCATTAATGTCATGTGATAGTGTATGTGTGTGGTTAATTTTATTTGTCAGAGAACTACATGTATGTTGAATGAGCAAAAAAAGGTTGTCATCATCATTGTGGTTAGAGATAAAAAAAAGAGAGTAACTGTATCAGCATCAACCAGAGTTTCCACCAGACGTCAGTCATCCAGGAAACAAACAAACAAACAAACAAAAAAACAGCCACACAAACTTATCTGCTGTTTCCTATGTGAAGGGTTTGATTATGGCATTGTGACACCTTGATGGTGTGAAGGCTTTGTGTTTGACCATAGTTTGAGCATATCCAAAAGGTCCTATAGGTCCAATTGTGCATTGATGGAAGTTAATTTAAGAGAATAACCTTTTTAAATAAATAAATTATATA
>JAQMYF010000017.1:6934847-6948654 GCA_030014195.1 Neosilurus mollespiculum
ACAAAGACACAGAGAGAGATGGGAAAACACTCTATATAAATATTATAAATTAATTTGCACTTGATCAAGTAAAATAAGTATTTGACAGAACATGACTTAGTACATGAGTTGGCAAGCACAGAGGTCAGAAGTTTCTTGTGGTTGGTCACCTGGTTTGAACACGTCTCAGGAGGTTTCGAGGCTTCAGCTTGGTAACTCAGAGCTTCAGCTCCCTTCACATAATTTTTTATGGGATTAAGGTCTGGGGACCAGCTAGGCCACACTATGAACTTAATGTGCTTCTTCTTGATCTTCTTGATCCTCTGTTGCCTTGTTTGTATGTTTTTGGTCATTGTCATGCTGGCAGACCCATCCATGAGTGGACGGAGGTTCTCGTCCAAGATTTCATGGTACATTTCTCTGTCCATCATCCCCTCAATCCAGTGAAGTCATCCTGTACCCTTAGCACCAAAGCATGTGTTTCCACTTCCGTGCTTGATGATGGGAATGATGACTTTCTTCCAAGCCTTCTCTGAATCATTTAGGATTCAGACAGGCCTGTAACTGTGTCTTCTTGTGCAGGGGGACCTTGTGGGCGCTGAAGGAATTCAATCCATTTTGGCGTAGTGTGTTACTAGTGGTAAGAGATAATAAGATGATTAACAAGCTTCTTCCATGTAGATCTGGTCCCCTCACCTTTCTCATGATTATCCTAACCCCACGAGACGAGATCTTTCAAAGAACTCCAGACCGTGTTTGATAAATTAACTTCTTACTGGTGGCCTATAAGGTTAAAGAGAGAATAACAGCACAAAGCCTTCTATAACTTCTACACTATGGATATCTGATCATCACAGCTATACTGTCTGTGTCTGTACTGTCTTGAAATATTTAATTATTGTTATGATCAACTCTCCTTTTTTGGAAAGGCTGTCTACTAGATCTTGGAGCATGGGGATTTGGACCCTCAGCCATAAGAGCATTTGTAAGTTCAGGCAGTGATGTTGGGTGAGGAGGCATAGTTGGCATTTCAGGTTATCACAACAGGTTTGAGAGATCAGAGCTCTGGACACTTGAGTTGGGATAGATTCCCAGTCCATTTTAGGGCAAGAAGCACACATTCAAAACTAGAAGGCAGTTTAGTGTAGCCAATATTCTCACCAGTATGTTTTCTAATACAAACCCAGCTGCACCCACATCTACACTAGGAGATCATGCAAACCTCAATGCAAATAGAAACCAAGTCTCAGGATTGGTTCCTTGAAGTTGGTTCCTGGAGTTGGCAGTGCTACTCAGTGTGCCACCATGTAGACCGGTACACATGCATAATGTAGTTTCAAATATAGTTTCCAGTCTTGACTTTGCACACATTTCTATTCATGAAATTATTATTTAGCAACTCATCCACTACCTGCACACACAGTTGATCATCACATTTAATTTAGCCACTTTATATAGCATCTAAGTGTATTTTAATTTCAAATGACTAGTTCAGTATAGGTATAGGGTTACACCCATCTTTCAGACAGAAATAGTATTTAAACCTCACATAAAAATGATACTACATAATGAACTATTGAGCTTTGTTATAATGTATAATACTTTTTAAGTTATTTCACAGAAGTTTAGTCTTTTAGTAGGCTGGTTACACATTCATGCCTATGCTCGGAATCCAATTACAACTTGCAAAGCTGGACAAACCTTAGCGTGGGGGAAATCAGTGAAATTTGTACGGCTCAAGGAGTAACCTGACATTGTGCATGTTTGAAGTATAATGTAATTCTCTCTATAAACTATGAAACAAACATGACTAGAATTTCCCCACTTATTGTTGCAGGAGTGTAGATGGAATAGGAATGTTATTTACTAACCCTTCCACCCTTGTGTATGAGGGAAATGGTAGGTGCCATGGCCGACGTGTGCGCAATATGCCCACAGGATTGGCTGCTCTGTGTGAGCCCATTGTTTTGGTGGGGATTTTAGTGAACAGAGTAATCCAGTAAAGGGCACTAACTTCTTTAAAGCACTTCTCTATGCATATTAAAGCTCATTTGTGCAGAGGAACTGAATGACTCATTCAGCTGAACAGGTAACTTCATCACATTGATGGCACGCTTGATGTAATAGTATTGTCTTGAGGATAAAGAATCTTTTACAATGATAATTAAAACAATTTTAGAATATATTTTAATGCATGAGAAATGTAGAAATTTTTAACCGTTTAGGAGGTTTTAGGTTTGTTGTATAGGCACGGTGGATAGTGGTTTACGCGTGGTCCTAGATTTAGGTCCCAGGCTCAATGAGGGCTTTTCTGTGTGGAGTTTGCATGTTCTTCCTGTGCTTGTGTGGGTTTCATCTGGGTACACCGGTTTTTTCCCCCACAGTACAAAGACATGCACATTAAGCTGATTGGGTGTTCCAAATTGATTCTAGGTGTTAATGTGAATGGTTGTGTGTGTTGGCTCTGTAGTGGACTGGTGAGGTGCTCAGGGTGTACTCCCCATGGCCCTAATAAGGAAATATAGCGATTCAGGTTCAGAAAATGACATGACCTTATTTTTTTGCTATATATATTTATTCTGGCAATAAGAGAAACTCAGATTCATAGTCAAACACAATTTCATGGGAAAAACTCAACTCCTTATCAAACAGGTGATTAGATGTCTGTGCAGATGTGGTGGCATATAAGTCAGGCCCGGAGGGCACTCCAGGGGGACATGATGATTGAAGGTCCTGCCTATAGTCAGCTCAAGGTCCTGGTCTTAGCTGAAGGGAGAGGATGTGGTTGTACTGTCTACACCAAGGTTTGCAGGCGGAGATGCGAAGTCCTCCCTGTGGTCAGCTAAAGACTTAAAGACTTTTAGCTAGCCAGTTATCAAAATTTACACAAAAGCCATTTGTTTGTCAATGAACACATACACCACCAATAACATCAGGATGTTGGTTCTATGTAGGTGTACAAAAAAAATAAATAAATTTAAGTTGAAGGAAATACCTGATACTAAGAAGGGAGTGTATGCTGTGAGGTCTGGCAGGATTTGCCCTTAGTTGCTGTGCCCTCTCGCCAGTAAGCCGTGTTGTGACTATGTTGGCATTTTTTTGGTTGCTGTCTCTGTGATTCTATTCAGCAATCTGTCCAGGCTCATGATTGCTGTATATCCCACACACAGGCTGCTGACGCTACCACATAACTCAACAATGACTCAGTTAATTGAACCTGTCACAGTGATTTCTGAAAGGTTCCCATAGATGGCAAAACATTTTTTAACGATATGTCTTTGTGTAACCTCGTTGAGAGCTTACACTTGAATTATTGACTTTTTGTCATTGATTACACCCAGAAGACCAATATATGTAACGCTGCAATTGTTTATAAGCCATTAGCCAATCAGAGAAGCAGATTATAGCACTTGTGATGACTGGACACCCTCTGTTGCTAGAGCTAAATCTCTTGCATAATCCCTCTATTGACCAGGACAGCACACACACACACACACACACACACACACTCACAGTCAAAATTTGCGTGCGTGCGTGCGTGTGTGTGTGTGTGTGTGTGTGTGTGTGTGTGTGAGGGAGTTGGGGGTAGGTTGTCCATTGGCCAGCCTACACTTGATGTGAATTACTATCTTGATAGATGGGTGTTGCTGGTAGGAATGCTCTAAGATTTTCAGTTCCAGAAGGATCTGGTGATATGGTGTGATTCTTTTAGGAGATTCCTAAAGTGAGAAGAAAAGCACAAATTTACTTTAATCTACAGTTGAATGAGCACATTCATGTTTGCAAAAGTGGAAAATGACCGAATAGGAATATCTTTAATGTAGTAATTATTTGGTAAGTGGAATTTTTTTGTAATTCATTAACAGTCCTTAGACTTTGGTCTCGTTGCAAGTTATTTGTTATCAAGTTTGTTGTTTTTCAGAGTTCCTGCCATCAGTATACATTTTCAATCACTTCATGTTTGGGAGGTAATGGAATTGTAATCAAAGCTGTATTTGCACAGATAAATCCAGTCTAATAATGGTTGAATCGTTTGGTAGAAACATAACTATTCTCTGAAAAAAATTTGGTGTGTAATTTTAATTCTTTTTTTCATTACTTTAATTGTTTTTGGTTGACATTTTACCGGTTGTATGTGGCAGGGATCAAAAAACAAATCTAGTGTACAGACCTCTGTCTTTTCAAAGAATCAACATTTAATTGTCTTGATTATTGTGAAGTCCAGTCGTCTATTTGATATTTGGTCCTGATTAAAAACTATACCGTTTAAAACTAGATCTTCACGTTATTGCTTTTTCAATATTACTGACAATTTCAGTAAAACTAAATAATGCTGTAAATACTGTATTATCAGTTAAAACTAAGTCTTCCCTAATAAGTTTAATATTGTTGAGTTCTGTCTTGTAAATTTTATGAATCAACAATTGTCAGACAACTAAGCCCCCTTTAGTTTTACACTAATTTGTCCAAAAAAAAAAGTCTTGTATTCACACACCACCTGTGTTAGCAGGGTGGTATACTAAAAAAAAACCCAACCACCTCAATTTTCGTTTTGAAAAATACCTTTCAGTTTAACTTTCAATTCAAAGTTTTATAAGGTCATACTTTAACTAGCATGTAGAGAGGTGAAATTTACCATTAGATGAACAATTTCTTCTCCTTTATGTTGTACAGAAAGATTAAATAGTCGATGTTGTAACAAACTATGCCTGCAGAAGGTGACATACTCATGGCCAGAAGCTTTCTAATGAAGATTGTGCAAAGTTCTATGAGGTATTTTAAAATTGTCCTGCACCTAGATCCATAGTCCAACATTAACTGTAGTGCCATGTAGTGTCACTGTGCTGTTTATGTGCAAGCAAGGTATTACTCTGATTCCCAAAATGCCATGTTTACTGGATTCCTTAAAACTAGTAATAATCTATACAACAGAATTTGCATAATTTCTCAAATTAATCTCTTTTTTTAACCCAAACAGACATTGCTTCATTGTGTTGGGCTGATGATTCTTTCTAATAATATATTGTATTTCCTTCCTTATCTTGTATGCTTCTCAGGAGGAATTGGGGAAAAAGGTATGTGTGTTGCAAATCAGTACTGACTTACAGTAATTGTCTTGTGTCATTAGAATATTATTGGAATCAGACACTTTTATAAAGCCAGCATATAAAAGCTGCCTTCCCAGTTTACAGTGAATAGAAATCTTTTTCGTAGTCCCATGGTAGCATATTGTTGCATTTCATTTGATTGGATGAAAAAAAACCACAACAAAAAACACATTCCTTCAAGATTATCTATAAAACACAATTCACGGTTTATATAATGATTGTTCGTCCTGTTTAAAAACCCTGGTTATCACAAGTATCTGCCTAAACATTCTTACAGCATTTAAATGAGACGTTGTCTTCATAAGCAAGCTAAAAATACTGTATTTTTATACCTTAAGTAAGACTAATTGTTAGGAGTATTTAGGATAAAAGCCAGGGGAAAAATGTCTTAAAGCAGAGAATGCTAATCTTTCATGCAGCAATGGAAGGGTATAAAAAGATTTTAAAATGATTAGAAACACTATCACTAAAATCCTTTGCACTCAAATGTATCTTTCAAACCATTCTTCATCTGTTTACTCTTTAGGAAGAATGAACATCTATTTAGACCTCATGGTTGCCATTCTTCAAAGGTCTCTGGGCATTTCTCAGAAGTTAATGAAACTGAAGATATCGCTATGCCTGAACCTGTATGGCAGACAAAGTGTGATGCAGGGTAAGGTTACAGAAATTTCTATCAAACCCCCATTGTGTTGCACTTCACTGTTTCCCATTTTAATAAAAAAAAAGTATTGAATTATTCCTCATAAAAGTTGCAGTATTCCTGTCTGTTCTTTCAGTTCATCCTCAAATGACTGGGGCCAGAACATGGAACTTCTAGAGTGCTCTTCCAAGGCACACCACCTTGAAGCAAAAAATTTAGTAATCACAAGAGGTGGTGATAAACACCACTCTAGATATAGAGCATTTACATCTTGCCCATCTGAACAGTATTTGTCAGAAAGTGCCACCTCGTCGGACTGTATGTTCAATCAGGGCAGTCAAAGTGAAAACCGCAGGTACCTACAGATTCCTGTCAGTAATGAAGGTTGTATCAGCTCTAAGATGGAGGACCAGGATAGCTCCAGATTCTTCTCCTCTGGGAGGTTGAATGTTAATCCTGTGTGGCATGTTCCAGAAAAGTCTTCAGGAGCTCATTCACCACCGCCACCAGTACCACCTGTGCGCACTGACAGTTTTAGAGTTCAGGAAAAGGGATTAGGCTTCCCATACATCCCATCACACGGATTCCATGCACATTCCCATCAGAAATCCCATAGCAGTGTTACAGACAGGCAAGCAGATGACTACCATTTTAGTGAACAAGGACTCCAGCCACAACACAGCTACAACATACCATCTAAGAAAGATTTTCTCCAAGTAAACCTATTTGCTGAGGACTACTATCCAAATGATTTGAATACCACAACGCTGTATTCCTTATCAAGTACTGATGTAAGACAAGGTCAAAACCCCTATTCCTGTCAGCCTCAGCATCAGCGGCAGCATAGTGATGAGAGTTCCTTCTACCTTTATCCCAGGAACACATTTACACCCAAAATGAAGAGTGATGGCTACTACTACCGCAGCCTGCAGAATCTTCCCACTAATATGTGCTTCCAGAAGCAAACTGGAAGGGCCACAGTGTCTATGTCTAGCACAACTCTTGACAACAGCTCTGATGGAATGGCTAATTATCATTACTATTGCATCACATCTGAGGAACCCACACAAGAGATTGCAGGTAGAGTTGGTGAACATAAATGGAGGCCAGAATCAGAGCTTTTACATGCTAGAAGTGAGAAGAACCCCGCAAGCTATCAAAGACCCATAAAATTTCAAACTTCCTTGCAAGCATCTGAGAACAAAAGCAACCGGCACTCAGTTAGTCCTACAAAATTAGAAGCTTTAGGCTTTAAGTCATCAACCTTGCAGTATAACCATGGAAAAAAAGAGAAGGAAAATCGATGGAGGAAGGATGGAGGAATGTCTGAGAACCTAGTAGACCAACAGGCAGAGCAGAGATCTCTTTCCAATAGAGGACACAAAGATACCCAAAATTCTTCTCGGATTTCCAACAATGGACATAAAATCTGCCCCCAGAAGACCCCACTGTTACATTCATTAGCTCAGGAGAACAGGATTCTGTGTGACAGTACCACAACAAAAGGATGTACATTACCAGAAAAACCTGATCCTGTAAGTAGCAAGCACGGAAGACGAAGTGACCGCTATGCCACTACTTTGCTCAATGAGATCCAAGAAAAGAGAGCCCAGCTTCAAAAGAGTCGAAGTGCTGCCACCTTAAATTGTCCTGGAGAATGTGAGGAGGATCTTAGTGTCTGGAAGTCCACAGAGACATCTACTTCGTCTTCAGATGGATCTTTTACAAGTACCTACAAGGACCACCTGAAAGAGGCACAAGCCAGAGTTTTACAGGCCACATCATTTAAAAGGAGAGATCTAGAGCTTCCTGGGAATGAAACATTTCAAGGTCACTTAGTCACAAAATCAGATTCCACCAGTGGCCAGGTCTCCCGCATTGGAAGTCGAAAACGTTCCCCCCTGGACAAAAGGGTCCATTCTTTCTCAGAGCCTGACAAGATCAATGAAGTGGGTGTGGAAGAAAGAGCCTCACAACAAGCAACTCTTAGCTCCTTCGTAGATAGATTC
This sequence comes from Neosilurus mollespiculum, assembly GCA_030014195.1. NCBI lineage: Eukaryota > Metazoa > Chordata > Actinopteri > Siluriformes > Plotosidae > Neosilurus > Neosilurus mollespiculum. The sequence goes on from JAQMYF010000017.1 coordinate 6,942,587, forward strand.
AAGTTCTTTGAAGGAGCTTCTAGACCAGCATTCTCCAAACCTATGCCAAAGAAATCCCAACCCAAACCCAGTGAAAGCATCAGTGGAGATAAAAATAGGTTTACTTTCCTTGTTGAAGAAAATGATAGAAAGTCTGCCTTGAAACAGCAGTTCAGTAGTGATAAATGTAGCATCACAACTGAAGAGCAGCACCGACTGGGCACTTTTGCAGAGTACGAAGCAACATGGAACTTGCAGAGGAAATCAATAGGAGGAAAAACATCAAGCAGATACCACTCCGCAGAGAACATTTTGGATTCAGGGATAGAAAAAGCTAGCATCATGGTGCGCACCCATGAAAGGTCCAGGTCCTCTCCTTCAGCAGACTTTCATGGGGAAGTAAGTTTTTTTTTGCTTATTAAAGATTTTCAAAATCTTTTTCTGTTTTCAGGCATGCTTTTATACCGTGATCACAGATATTTTAGTTAGGTTGAGTTTCTTTTTCTTAATAAAATTTATCATTGTTCTGCTGCCATTCTGAATGAAGATAACGATAACAATTGAATTACCACTTAAACTGAAGGGCTTTTACAGTATAAAAATGTACCATTCTCATAATAATACAATACACTGTTAATAAATATACTTTAGTTGTAATAGGGATCAGTTCTGCATGTATTTCGTGAATTTAACAAACATGCAAAAGTTGGTTGTTGTTAATGTGTTACTTTCTTTGCTGTTATTTATGTAAATTATGATCCACAGTGCTGTTCTGATAAAGGTTTCAGTGATCTCACTTATTTTTAACTGTGTCCTGCCTTTTTCCCCCTCAGAAAATCAGTCTGTTAGCAGAGAAGCCTTTGGTAATGTCTCATCCAGAACATATACTAAACCCAGAGAAATTTCACAGTGACAGGTTTGACTCTTTCTTAACTGTCTAAAATATGATCAGAGTTATCAAATTATAACAATGCTACAATTTCTGCTTTTCTAACTAAGAAAAATGATCAAGGGATGGCACTGTGTAAATGATTAAATGTAAATGCACTTTGAAACCAAGACTTTGTGACTGAAGAAAAGCTCAGTTTCTTTTAGATCCAGCTCTTGTAATGTTTAAGATTTAACTTCAATGAAATAAATGCTGTAAGTAATCCATTCTGGTCAGCAGATTGGACAATTATTAACAGGTATCTCCGCCTTTAGGCAGTTCCTAAGGCAATACGTTATACCACATCCTCCTCCTCTCTGAGTGACTCTCAACAGAAATAACCATATGCTGTTACACTGTGTGCTGTGGTGTGTTCTGCAATGCTCAAATACCCAATCCTTTATTGCAGTGGTGAAGTGACTGCACCCTCATAATATGGGTATTCACATGGGTCTTCAGTTTCACCCTAGGAACTTGATGATGAACCCCTTGCCATCATGCAGTGTATTCACATACCTACGGGTGACCACTCAGAAGTTCAGTAGTGTAACTTTCACAATTTTACTCACTTCAGTTTAGTCTTTCATTTTTAGCTTCCTAAAAGGGCTCTACTTGGATCCCTCTCTAAAAGGCAAAAGCTCTGGGGGTCTTCAGCTCCTTTAGGGTTCTTGATTAGTGTTTAAGAGGGTGGATTGTTGTTTTGTCTTTTATGTAGAAAAAAAAACAGATAGCTAAATACCCTTCCCTTCACTTCTGTATCATGATATCTTATTTTTGGAGAAAATAAATGCGTGGTAATCAACGACATGAAACAAATCATGTTTGAACCCAATTTAAAATAATATTTTGCCAACCAAGAAAGTTGCTGTTTGTCGTAAAACAGTATTGTAATGTTTAGTTTTGTGTGAACACATCTCTCCTCTCACACAATATACGTCACCAACACCAACATGGCCGTCACCATGGCATACACAGAAATATATCTTATATTTCAACATTTTAAATTAGAAATGATTGTATTAGATGGACAGCACAGGAGAGAGTGTTTGGGGATAAAATAAGAGAGGACAGATTGAGATGGTTTGTGGAAGTGCAGAGGAGGGATGAAGGGTATATTAGTAGAAGAATGTTGAGGTCAGAACTATCTAGTAGGAGAAGAACAGGGACGACAAAGAGAAGATTTATGGATGTGTTGAGGGAGGACATGTAGGTGATTGGTGTGATGGAGAGGGATGCAGAGAACAGAGCGAGCTGGAGATGGATGATCCACTTATAGGAGCAGCTGAAGGAAGAACGTTTTCATGATGAACTGCAAAAAAAATAATTTGTCTTGCCCCGTTGACTACTGTACATATTTTTTCCTGAGATAAGGTCCCATGGTGGTCTACCAGAAGTGGAGGGACTTTTTAGTTTGCTATCTTATTAAAGGAAAATCAGTGATGGGGTAGTGTGACGTGGCTTGATGCAAAATAGAATAAAATGAAGCATTACAGAGTTCATTATGTTCTATTAACAGCATTTCCAAAAGTGCTTTATAGCTTTTATAATCTTACAAGAAGTGTAAATTTTATTTAATTTTTTAATAAACAACAAAGTTTATAGATACAGTGAAAGTTGTGGAACTGCTGTGAAACAAGTCAGTTCTTGTTATCACTTATATTATAGTGTTGTAACATTGAAATATAACTGAAACTACTCTACAAACAAAAGTAAGTCAGTTTTGAGAGAACCCTTTGATACCATGCTTTTTTAATCTTATATATAATGTGTCACAAATTTGTCTAAAAAAATAAACTGTCTCTGAATGTAGTAACTTGATGGAGAACACAACAGAGCCCAGTTCCACCTTGAAAAACATTTCCATGAGGAGTGTCCATGCCGAAGGCATCTCTGATACAGGAACTAAGCATTATCTGGTTCCCAGTGAGTTACATGAAGGCAATGCTAAAGGTCTTACATACCAGCAACACCTCCCATGCTTCCCAGAGCAGTCTTCTTCTCTTTTCCCTGCCATTCCGTTCAGTTCTTCAGGGGTCCAGAAGACGGACAGCACAGAGAAGGTGAAGCTGAGTGCAGCTCCTGCTGGCCTCTCAAAGGAGGATAAGATGAGACAAGAACTAGCCAGAGACATCATGGGAATGGATAAAAGTCTTGTAGACATTTTGGATCAGAGTAAGATAAAGACCACCATGGATCTGATGGAAGGGATCTACCCTCAGGAAAAGCACCTTCTCGAGGGTCTACAGCAAAGGAGAAAATCGGCTTCAAAACTGTCTCCCAAAACCACTCAGGAGAAGTGAGTACCTGTTGTACAACAAAAAGTTGTGTTTGAGTATGAGAAATGCAGTTAAGATTAGAGATGTTACACTCAACCTCCAGATGTATAAATGGCTAGTGCTAATTGAACAGAGTAGTAAAGTAGTAGCTTCGCTCTTTTGTTTCAAGAATAACAAGGAACGTTTTTACAAGACTGTCCTCTGCTGGTGTAATACTATAAATACATATTTATTAAAATTAGAAGTTGTGGAAAATTCCTTTTGTCCTCTTGGATTTCAGGTTTTTGTACACATGTATATAGTGGTCAATTTGTGTGAATTTTATTGTTTATTATTAATTAAATGAAGTTCATTGTGTATCTCAATGTATTTTTGATATGTTCTTGCAATCTCCCCATATATGGTTGTTGTAGTTCATTGTGTACCTGATTTGCAGAGTTGATGAAAAAATGGCTGCTTCGGCTTCCCTAGCAACGAGCTCATCATATTACAGCACGTCAGCTCCCAAAGCCGAGCTCCTGATAAAGATGAAAGACATGCAAGAACAGATAAAAGAACAAGGTTCTGATGATGACCTTGAACATGATCTGTCTAATAAGAAGGTATAGCCACCTCATTCCACCACACAGGGTTTTACAACATTGTTCACTTCATCATAATTTTATTCTTTTTTCTAAAATAGTCTAAACACGGTGTAAAGCAGCTGGAATCAGAATGGCCAGAGCTTTGGTTCTGAACCTAGTAACAATAAAAACTGAACAAGGAAGAGTACGATGTAATGCAAACTTATGCAGTTTTTCACCCGACTGTATTCACGCAGACAAGACAAATTAGGTTTACTGTCTGATTTGTTTTTCTTCTTGCCTTTTACCCTGACTGTAAAGATAATGTTGCTCACAGGTAATACTTTTTGAATCACCTTGAACTTATTTGGACTTACATCATTGAGAAATATCATATATTTAAAAATGTGGATGATTACAGTCCAATTCTCTGAGGTAGGGTAACTCAAAGAGGCAGGTATAGACATTAGCTACAATACTCTCATAGCTCCTGTGCAGTAATAGCCCTCACATTTAAATTAGTCCTGCAATTCTGTTACGTATTATGTCCTTATGAACCCATCTACTTGTTGTCTGCCCTGCAGCAGGAGCTGATTGACAGTCTGAGCCGGAAGCTACAGGTACTATGTGAGGCCAAAGAGAGTCTACTGGAGGACATACAGGACAACAACACCCTAGGTGAAGAAGTGGAGGCCACCGTGCAGGCCATTTGCAAGCCCAATGAGCTGGACAAGTTCCGCATGTTTGTTGGAGATCTGGACAAAGTGGTCAGTCTGCTGCTTTCACTATCAGGGAGACTGGCACGTGTGGAAAATGCTCTCAATAACCTGGAGGAGGGTGTTTCAACTGAGGAGAAGGTACAACATCTTCAAAATGATACCAAATGCATTCTCTGTTTATTATATTACTAGAGAAATGCGACTTTAGACTCACAGCTTTGTTGTTCTGCTCAAATATCTCTGTATATAGCAAACACTTACAGAAAAACGGAAGCTACTTATTCGCCAGCATGAAGATGCCAAGGAGCTGAAGGAGAATCTGGACCGAAGGGAGCATTTAGTCTTTGAAATCCTAGCCAGCTACCTGAGTGAGGACTGCCTCGCTGACTACCAGCACTTTGTGAAGATGAAGTCGGCCCTCATCATTGAGCAGAGAAAGCTTGAGGACCGGATTAAACTGGGAGAAGAGCAGCTCAAGTGTCTGAAGGACAGCCTGCCTCTGGAGCAGAGACTGGGCTACTGAACTTAATTTAACCTACAAGAAAAAAAACCACAGAATCACTGTTAAAGGTGATAAATGATAAAGGATCACCCCTCATCAAAAATAATTGTAAACTAAATCAGGTGTAACTAATCACCTTTTCCACTGCACACTAAGCTAATGTGCTTCCACCTGTAATCAGTTGTAATCAAGTTGAAAGCAAACAATTAACTATGGGTTACAAGGCACTATCAGAAGGTCTCAAAGATAAAGTTGTAGACAGGCACAAGTCAGGAGAGGGTTTCAAAAAAGAAAGGCTTTATCAATCTCTAGGAGCACAGAAATGTCCATAAACAAGAAATGGAAAATGTTGGGTACTACCAGGACCCCTCCTTGATCAGGCCGTCCCTCCATACTGCACGGAAGAGTGTGGAGGAAACTGGTTCGCGAGGCTACCAACAGTTGTCAATGGGAAGAAGGTTCACCATGCAACATGACAGTGACCCCAAGGTGGATACACAGTGGCTAAAGGAGTAAAGGGTGAATGTCCTTGCCCAGCCAGAACCCCAGACTCAAACTTAAGGGGATGATCCCTTAACCATTTTAGTGATTCTGGGTTTTTAATGCTTTTTTTTTGGACTGTTGCTAAAATATTTTTCACCTGGCTTCTGTAAGTTGCACTGTACAAATACAGTTGGAAAATAAAATCATTTCCATATACAAAGCACCAAACTGTGAAAATTTTGAAGGTGGGTGATGCTTTAATATACCCACTGTTGTTGATAGAGTTCAGATTGCTGTAAAAAACTTGAAACCTCATATCTGAGTGTGTGCATACTTGACCACAAATAGACTAAAATATCTAAAACTATGTGGCTTTTTTCTTTTTTTACATTTATTTATCTGTGGTAGAGGATGACCCAAATGAAGTGATCAAGCTTCATTTAGGGAATTCTTTTGTATATTGTGCATTGATGAGAGCATAGTCATAATTTATCACAGGTGTATTGTTTTTACACAAGTATTATACTATAACATGTAAACAATATATATATATATATATATATATATATATATATAGAGAGAGAGAGAGAGAGAGAGAGAGAGAGAGAGAGAGATATG
>JAQMYF010000017.1:6949739-6962651 GCA_030014195.1 Neosilurus mollespiculum
TATATATATATATATATATATATATATATATATAGAGAGAGAGAGAGAGAGAGAGAGAGAGAGAGAGAGAGAGAGCTTCAGTTTATGTTCATATAAAACATAGACAGTGATGGTCCCGGACTCAACTGCTGATCCCCTGGGAATTCCAGACATAACATTCTTTAGATGTTATATATAACATTATGTAATTATATATAACATTTTTCCCCTGCTGCCACATTATTGACTTAATACGAAACTTAATGAATGAGCAGGTGTACAGTGGTCATTATTAAATTGGAGAATAGGTGTATATCTTATGTCTTTAATACACTGGGTATATAATCTTTTAAAAGCCCATACATCACATGTAGAATGTGTACATTGGTTTTTCTAGGAGAAAACCAAGTTATAATTTGTTTTGAGTATGATGCAATCTTGGGTTCTCCTAACAAATGACTCCAAAGTTTCCTCAAAGCTTCTCGGAGCTACGGATATGACCCAAGCCTTACAGGAACAGGGTGCATTCAAGTAAATGTTCAACCACTACAGACATAGCACTTTATTTACGATTCTATTCTAAATCCCAGATGAAATACTCTATCTTCAACATAAAACTACAACTATGAATACACAAAGCATGAAGTGGTGTATTTAGAATTCCAGCATTAAATGGGTATGAAGTATAAATTCAACTTGTCTTTGTATTTATTTTTCTTCCCTTAACAGCATTCAGAAAGTTAGGCCACACCGTATGACCAATGTACGTTTTGTCAAAATGTTTATCTTGAGACTATAATATTCCAATGCTTTGATGGTTAAAGTGTAATACTATTGATCCTATCTCCCAGCATTTTATTATATAATTTCACCCAGGTTTACAAGGTCTAACCTTTACAATATCTGTGGCGTAGGGGTTGTCATGGGTTTATTGAGGACGTCATGCGCCAGCATCTGGGAGGAGTGTATATGTTCAGTTAATAATTAACAAATACTATTCTTTCTATATTTACTTTGAATGGCTACAAGGAGGAAGTGAAGATTTGTTTCAGGTGCAAGGTTAAGCATTCTCATCTTGCTTTAAACATAGGCATCGGGCTGCTTAAGGTAAGGAGAACTTTACTGAGTAATTTTCTCTTTGTCTAGATTTTCTGAATGGATTTTTGATTCGTTGTTTTATATTTGACGACATATGCAGTAAGTGTCTGAGTAATTTTATATCAGTTTGGATGACCGTATTTTAAGGATTTATAGTAAAATTAAAAGAGGAAATTTAGACATAAAATATTCCGGTATTCAAATCTAAAGAAATATGCTGATTAAGTCTGGAAATTTTGCTATTTCCATTTTGTAATTTGGATATTTCAGTTACCTACCTAGCTATGTACATTTTGTTAATTATCTTTTTAAAGTAGTGAGCTACTAAAATTTTGCAAATTAGCTTGTTAAATTACTTAGCAAGTTTCTATCTCTAGCTAAATATAGTTTCCTTGTGGCTTGACAGCTAATTGTGAGGTGTGAACTCTTTTCATAAATGATTTTTTTTTTTTCTCTTGAATACTTGAATATGTTTCACTGTAGAAACTATTTGGCTTTGCCTCCATACCTCTAAATTCAACTGAGCAAGATTTTGTACAGTACAGTTTCCTAGTAATTTTTTCCACTTCTGACTAGTGGTATTTTTTTCCTTGCTGAGATTTTCATAATAGATTTTCTTTCAGACTTAAAGCATAATTATATAAAAATATCCATCAGGTAGAATGATTATTCATCGTTTTTGTATCTTGAGACCATTTTACCTTTTATGAGTAAAATTAAATTTGGGTATAAAATAAATCACCAGATATGGCTGAAATGCAACAGAGACATTAATTTCAATAAAAGAAACATCTCTATTTTTCAGTTGTTTGTCCGGTGATTACTGATATGATGTTATGTGAACTGTATTTTTAAGAAATTGATTGAGTGAATCTCTTGGTCATTCTTTGCTTAATAACATCAGTAATGTGAATGGACTGCAGCTTTGATATGCCTTTTTTGTTGATGTATTTTTTATTCCAGTGTGTTTACTTCCCATAACAGCTTCAGTTTTTTTCAGACCAATTTAACTGCATATATCCCTCCCATTCTCTTTCTCTCTCTAAGGGACACCACTGCTGTGTTTGCCAGGTTTCTTGGAGACAGGACGAGAGGGATTGGCAAAAAAAATAAACCCGTAGAGCTACACAGAGAGCTCAGTCCATTTCACACAAATCAATTCAAGCAAACACTGTTTTTCAGATCCCAGGTAGTTAGGAGGAGTATACACTTAACTCGACGATGGAACAAGGTAAATCAGAGTACACTGAACATTAAAAGCTACTATATCATGCCATACCTGGCCCACACTGCTCATGCCCAGTTTGTGGGGTTCTGGGTGGGTGCGGTTGGCTGGATCCTCACCATTGTGGCCATCGGCTTAGTGGAGTGGAGGGTATGGAAGGTATCAGACCATTCCCTCATTACGTCTGGTCTAGCCTGGGTGGGCATCTGGAGGGTGTGCTTTTTTAGCAGTGTGCTTGTCACATCAGAGAACGAGGTCATGTACTGCCAGCGGATGCAACTGACGGACGCTTACCTGCCTAATGAGATTGCTGCTGCTCAAGCACTCATGGTGCTTGCCTTTATCTTGGGATTTTTTGGTAATTCCAGCATTATTTATGGACTCAGGAATATCTACTTTGGAATTGATGAGACCAGATCTATCACACTAGCTTTTTTCTTTGGGGGTGGACTTTTGTTACTTGCTAGTGTGGCCGCATTTATTCCTCTTTTCTGGAACTTAAATGCTGTGTTGACTAACCAGACAATCAACTTTCCACCTAACTTCAACATGCCCCCAGTTCCTGATGATCAGTATATTGGTCCAGGTATCGCAGTTGGAATTTTTGCATCCATCTTGGTGGTATTGAGTGGAACAGTGTTCCTATGTTACAAACTGCCAGAAGGACTAAGTTCCAAAATCAAACCTTCAAAGATAAAGGACAATCACTGTGGACAGAGTGAAACTGGGATGGCAGGCATGGTAAAATCCAAACAAATGGCTCAACAAAGCAGAAAGAGTAGCCTTGGTATTGACAACCTGGTCTTCCAGTCGTAGATGGATGGTAAATGTGGGTTTTCATTTTCAAACATAAACACATGCTATGAGTGCTTCATAATATGACCATGCATTGAAATACTAGTGTTTTTGAAGTGAGGTTGGGTCAGACTGTTTACAAGACAAATAATATTAGTGCAGTTAAAATGTGTGTCCCTTGGGTTCGGAGAGTAATTGGTAAATGATTCATAAACATCCAAGTCCGTTGGGAATTATCACTTGATGCCCCTGCACCCAGCTCACAGTGATATACAATCAAAGCTAATAATGTCTATTGTGAACTATGTTTTTCAGTGTATTCTTGCACATTTGTGATAAATTTGATTCGGGAATTATATATTTTCATGTGTTGTGAGTTTATATGGAAGTATATTGTTTATGGTTTATTTAAAATGACACCAGTGTAACATTGGGAGTTTTTTATTTTCATTTTTTTCCATGAAAGTGCAAGAAAAAATGATGAAAGAGATGAAAGTAAACATTGACTTCTAGGTTACTGATAATGTGCCTTGTAATTCTGCATTGAGTGATACCATAGTGCTTTTGAATGCTTTATTCTGATTAGCCAGAAGGTGATGATTAACTGTCCATAACACTATTGCTTTTTGGAAAGACTCTTCCATAAGAGAACTGTTTACCAATCAGAGGTAAAACTAACTGGCGTTTATGGAAGAATAACTGTGAACCCTAGATATATTCAGAGAGGAATGAAGGGAGACTGCTGTGGGAATCACTGCTTAAATTTGCTTATAATATCAGTGATTACTTTTTTTTGTAAATGTTCTATGACATTAAATATAACGATGAATAAATAATTATGTTCCTTTATTTCATAAAAAGTTCCAATCCAGAAAAAAAGTTCCAATTTTCCTTCAGAATGTGCTGCTGATGGAAAATTTTGTTTAGAGACTTGGACTAAAAGATGTAACAGACTGCCTATTCTGCTTATATCTATGTCAATAATGAGTCCTTTTCAATACTAATAATTGATGTATTAAAGAGTGGCATAGCATAGTAATGATCTTTTATAGTTACGTTTAATGTTGTCCAATATTCAAGTTCAGTCACTCACTCATTTGCCATACCGCTTAATCCTAATATGGCCGACACTGGCCAAAGAGTGGGGTAAACCCTAAACAGCTTGCCAGACCATTGCAGGGCAACACACACAAAACCACTCACACCTAGTGTTAATCTGGAACAGCCAGTTAGCCTAATGTTCATGTCTTCGATCTTTGGGAGGAATCTGGAATACCCAGAAGAAATCCATGCGAGCACGGTGAGAACATGCAAACTCCACACAGAAATGCCCGAGTCCGGGACTCGAATCCAGAAACTTCTTGCTGTAAGGCGGACGTGCTAACCACTACACCACTGTGCCATACCCAATAATCCAGTTAATTCCCTTCAATAATTATGTTACAGCAGCTATAAACCATCACCAGCCTATTTTTATACTTACAGGAGAGAAAAGAAAAGGACAAAATATATATGTAAACAAATCAAATTCTAAACCCTCTATCCTTTAATTTGATCTTTGGCTTGATCTCATTTTGATGATAACGGCCAATAGTGATCAATTCTTAGTTTGGGAGTGAACATGAGGGGTCTGCAATCGATATCGTCGACGATATCGCTGACTGTCCACCTGTTGTGGACAGTCGTCCCGTTTTTTGAACCCTGTTTCTAAATATTGGATGATTACACATGATAATCTACTAATTGGTGACTGTTGCCAACTATACATGATTATATTGCTGATAGTCTGAGACCATTGTGGTTGATCACAGATAGTTGCAGATAGTTGCAGAGAACCATCAGAGATTTTCATTTGAATAGAGTTGTGTCATCTTATAAAACCGAAACCGAGTCCACATAAAATAATTTAAAACAAAACCCCCGATCTACATGTTTTTTTCGAATTTAACTGGTTTTCATGTTAATCATCAGTCAGACAAGGACATAAACAGATACGACATGTTTAACTTTATTGAGCTTTATTGAATAAAGTTAAATAAAGAAATGGTGAAATACAGTAAAAAAGAAAAATCCTTCCACACAGGCCCTTCTTCATTTACTTATACATTCTGTCATATTATTCTTTCTCTTATCTATTTCCCTTTAATTTCTCTTTATTTAATAGATAAATGACATATTGTTCTTCCTCTTATCTATTTCCCTTTGATTTAATAGATAAATACCCTGTTTGTTAGTTAGTTTGTTTTTTTACTTTCCTGCACTTTGAAAGTTTGATTGTTTGAGGTACCTCCAGGATCCATCCTATGGGCATGGATATCGTCAGCTTGGAACTACGGTCGCTGATTGTAGCCAACAAAGTCTCAGACAGTCTCAGACAATCTGCAACTGTCCTTAACTGTCTGCAACCACATCTGCAACCATAGTTGGGGATAGTTAGTGATATGGTCGCCAACTACAAAGAACCACTGCAGATCATCTCAGATCATCGCAGATCATCGCTGACAGTCACAAAACTCAAAAAAATCATGGGCAGTCACCAAAGAATCGCCCAAATGGAAATAAACCTTCAGAGTTTCCCATTTTGGAAATCTTATGTAGCTTTACCTGATACTGTTAAAGCCCTAACACTGCAGAGTCCTTCAAAAAAATGCTAAATAAACCTCTTCTCACCAAAACTTCATCATATTAAAAATTATGCTCTACAAGTCCCGGTGTAAGTTGTTGCTATAGAAAAAACTAAAATGCTGTTTTAGAATAAATGTACTCATTATAATATGTTAGTATTTTACATTAAAAACCTACACAATTACTTGCATAGAGGAAACTACTGAGTGCATCAATACAGACATGTGGTTTGTAGCAGCAGCAGCAATGTACGAAAATAATAAATTCAACATCATTATGAGAATGCTATTTATAGCACATAGAAAAATGTGTAAACATGAATGAACTTCTCTGTTGCTAGATTGGTTGACGGATTCTGAGAAAGTGGTAGAGAACATACATTTGGGGTGTGACCCCATGTGAGCACTGTAACCTACAGCACAAAATGAAAATCTAAAGATTGTATTTGTGACCGGTGTTTCTATGTGCCTTGTGAGCTGGAGATTAGTATTTCATATTATGTAGGCTTTGGCCTACATTTGAGAGCTCATTATCCATGGGATAAGCTTTCTGGCCCATCATTCATATATGGGCTGTAGCGTCCATGATCCCTCTGGTCCCCATGAACCACAGCAGAGGGTGGCAGCGGCAGGACATGTGAACACATCTTCAGCCTTCTCATAGCGACGATAATTGTTAGCCTGGAAATAAAGCATGTGCCAACCTGTGTGTGTGTGTGTGTGTGTGTGTGTGTGTGTGTGTGTGCTCAGCACTGCGGACGGGCTGATGCTGGCAGAACAATAGTCCTTTCTCAGCAGCATGACTGACTCCAAGGCAGGGACAGGAGTCAAGATCTGTGATTTCTAGACAGCGCTGTGCAACTAATGATAATGAGATGTGAGTAATGATAAGTGTGGTATGTGTATAAATTATATACTTAAAAACACCAGACAGTTACAGGAGGGTAAATACAGGATTATGTTTATAGGCTTGCAGAATTTTCTGCTGCAAAGTACTACCTTATAACATTCAAGTCATTCTTTAAGTGTACTCTTTGTATTAACCATGAATTGTATACTCACCAGACACTTCATTAGGAAGACCAGTACCACTGCCCATTCAAGCATTTTCCTAAGCAATCAATCATTTACATTTATAACAGTTGGAAGATAGCCTCATCCAGATTGACTTACTGAAGGGCTTTTGTAGTTTATAGCAAAAATGTCTTCATGCTAGTTCAAAAGGTCAGAGAGTATCAGTATTCTCCATTAATCTGCTCAGGAGAATAGTACAGTACATTTGAAAAAAAAAAAAAAAAAAGGAAGAAAGAAAAACAGGGAATTGCTTTTTAAATGAAGTGCTAATCTATGTATTTGATCATGTGGTGTAATGCAGCAACTGTGCAGTGTTTAATGTTATGCAGACTGGTTGAGATCACAGGTTGAGGTCCCACTCCTGTCAATCAAAAATAGGAATCTGAAGCTGAGACTGTCGAAGATTGGAAAAATACCAGGCTATGTTTTTCTAAGCTTCAACAGTACAGTGTGGGTGAGCAGACACCCCCTGCAGATTCCTGTTCTTGGCTGGTTGTAGTCCCAGCTTCAATGTGTTGTGCATTTTGAGATGCTTTCCTGCCTACATGATTGTAAAGAGTGGTTATTTGAGTTTTTATAGCTTTAATGCCATCTTAGACTGGCCTACTTCAAATCAAATCTCATCTGACCTAACAAGTATTTCTGTTCCCCCCACCATTCCACAAAAAATTCCACAGAGACTGCTGTGTGCAAAAATCCCTGGAAATCATCAATTTCTGAAATATTCAAACCAACACGTATGGTACCAACAGTACTTGGTACTTCACACTGTGCCCCATTCTGATGTTTGACATGAACATTAAATGAAACTCTGGACTTGTGTCTGCATCACATTATGCAGTTTGCTGCTGCCACATGATTGCCTGTTTCAGTAGGTGCCTGTGTGAGCAGCTGTGAAGGTGTAGGAGAGACAAACATCCCTAATAAACCTGCTGAAAGAACACATTCTGATTTCAATTGAGAAATCCCTAACATAAAGAGATTTATCATCTTCATTCCCTTGGATAATGGGAACCTGCAGCTGAAGAATTTAAAAATTTGTGTGGTTCATTTGCACAAAGGAAGTGGGCAGGAAATGGGCCGATAGTGACAGAACCATGTGCTTGTTGTGGTCATGAAGAAATCTTTGTATGTCTAAAGATGGTGAGATTAGCATACAAAGATAAATGAGTCCATTGTGGAAGCCCAACAAAGACACACACACACACACACACACACACACACACACACACACACACACACACACACACACACACACACAATAGTGGAATACTTCAAAGGCAGATGATAAAACCTGAGAAAAACCCCAGAACAGTTTGGAGAAGGGCTGAGACAAATGAAATGATGTCTTGAGCCAGATTGTGTAACTGTATCATCATTAAAGTGGTCATTAACTGTAGCTTAGTGGAACAGTGCAGACAGGAGGATCAGGGAAGATTACACTCCACTGCTGTGTCCAAAAATCCTGCTTTGTCAGCTTTCTTTTAAGGAAACAAAGCGTTTGTGTTAGTGCCAAAAATGAATCCATTAAACATTCATTAATGAGCAGTACTATAATAAAAAAAAAAGAGTATATAAAAACTCACAATTTCACCTTTTCCCACCCTGTATTTACATCAGAAACAAAATTGTAGACCTGCACCAGGCTGGGAAGACCGAATCTGTAATAGTTAAGCAGCTTGGTGTGAAGAAATCAACTGTGGGAGCAATGATTAGAAAATGGAAGACATATAAGACCATTGATAATCTCCCTCAATCTGGGGCTCCACTGAAGATCTCACCCCGTGGGGTCAAAATGATCACGAGAACGGTGAGCAAAAATCCCAGAACCACATGGTGAATGACCTGCAGTGAATGACCTGCAGAGAGCTGGGACCAAAGTAACAAAGGCTACCATCAGTAACACACTATGCCGCCAGGGATTCAAATCCTGCAGTGCCAGTTGTGTCCCCCTGCTTAAGCCAGTACATGTCCAGGTCCATCTGAAGTTTGCTAGAGAGCATTTGGATGATCCAGAAGAGGATTGGGAAAATGTCATATGGTCAGATGAAACCAAAATAGAACTTTTTGGTAAAAACTCTACTTGTCGTGTTTGGAGGAGAAAGAATGCGGAGTTGTATCCAAAGAACACCATACCTACTGTGAAGCATGGCGGTGGAAACATCATGCTTTGGGGCTGTTTTTCCTGCAAAAGGACCAGGATGACTGATCCGTGTAAAGGAAAGAAGGAATGAATGAGATTGATTTTGATTTTGAGATGAGATTTTGACTGAAAACCTCCTTCCATCAGCAAGGGCATTGAAGATGAAACGTGGCTGGGTCTTTCAGCATGACAATGATGCGTAAGAAGCATTTCAAGGTCCTGGAGTGGCCTAGCGAGTCTCCAGATCTCAACCCCAAAATCTTTGGAGGGAGCTGAAAGTCCGTGTTGCCCAGTGACAGCCCCAAAACATCACTGCTCTAGAGGAGATCTGCATGGAGGAATGGGCCAAAATACCAGCAACAGTGTGTGAAAACTTACAGAAAACATTTGACCTCTGTCATTGCCAACAAAGGGTATATAACGTATATAAGTATTAAGATTAACTTTTATCATTGACCAAATACTTATTTTCCACCATAATTTGCAAGTAAATTATTTAAAAATCAGACAATGTGATTTTCTGTATTTTTTTTTCCTTCGGATGCCCTTTATAGTAAATCTGCAGGGATCTATTGCTATTTGTTGTAAAGACACAATGTTTCTGTCGCTTTAACGTTCTGTCTTTTATTTCAAACATTTCATTATCACGTTTTGGCATGACTTTATGTCAATACATTTCTGTTTTGTTGATGAAGCATACATAAACAACACATGGTCATGCAAACTTCAAAATGTCATCGCATCCAAAAGTCTTTGAATCACATACTGTATATCAAATTGTCCTTCAATTACTGATGCTCAAACATTACACTAGCAGTGGAAAAACTTTCTCAGAAAGTTTACATTTCCTAATAACTGATTATTTGCTTGGGGATTAAAGCTGAATTACAAACATTCAAATAGAAGTAAAGTATACTGTAAATGTAATGTACATTATCGGTACTGTACACTAACTGTACTGTACACACTGTACTGTACATTGATGAGACAGAGCAAAAAAAAGGTAGATGCAAAGCAGGCTTACAATTCTCTTGCAGACACAACCACACACTTTCCATGTGATTAAACATGCATACGAAAAATAATGATGCTGGCCAGACGTGAACAATATGTTTTAGGTACTATTTCATAGCTGAAACGCTGGCCAACAACATGCTGACTTTGAGATGATGGAACAAATACAGTGTGTTACACTTTTCTTTGGTCTTTATCAATCTACTTAACCAACAAACCAGGTAGTATTATTATTTAATATATACTACATACACGGGAATAGCACAATCTGATTGATTCGCTATCTTGCTATGATGGACATTATCCACCTTGCAAATTGAGGATAATGCTAGAATCAAAATGGTGGATGGAAAACTTAGAGTTTGCCATGGTCACTAATACTGAATCTGATTCTCCCATGTACATTTTATTCTTTGGTGACATCCAAACATTTAATTTTGTGCTGGAAATTATTTGGAAATGTTTTTGTACTGACTTGATAATGGAGAGGTCATCAAATAAAAATGTAGAACAAAGTTTATTCTAAAAATATAAGGTGCAATGTGCTAGGTGATTTTTTTTGCACAGTATTTTATGCCAGCACTTTCTGTGTGCCACATAACTTACATTTTAAAGCACGTGCAATCAAAAAAATCTCATAAATACTTAGTTGCTTAAACTAATTTGTAACCGTATTCTGTGTGGATTATAATATTAATAGAACACTGAAATATGTCAGTGAAATTACCTTCATTTAAAAGAAAATGTTGAAAGAGCAGCATTGTGTAGTTTTGCACATCATGTCCAGTGCAGTAGTTTGATCTCACCAATATATTATCTATGCGGTCATAGCAGGAGATTTAAAATTGTCCCCTAACATGTCACACATATTCTGTCTTCCTTCCTGGAGATATCTGAGGACTGGCATGTCCTCCTTGCAGTGGCACGGACTCTGGCAGTGAACATGGCATATCTTGCAGACAGATGCAGGAGGTAATAAGCAATGATCCAGCTACAATGTGTAGAAATGCTGCAGTCCATCCCCAGAACAGAGCCTGCCCAAACTCCCAGCGTGGAACCACATCAGGAACGGACTCGTCGAAGAATCTCAAAACGGTCAGGTGGGCTATATATGACACGGGAACCAGACCCATAACTCCTGCAGCAAAGCACAGCACTCCCCCCAACATCTTGAGCGTCCTCTTCTCTCTGAGAGTCTCAGTGCCTTTACAGCTGTTGACCAGGTAGATGCCTGGAATTGCAAATGAAATTCCCATGAAACCAGTAGCCAAGGTGGCACACATGAGAATCCGGGCCAAGCGAATATCCGGAGGGAGTCCAAGAAGGCTGTCGTAGGACCGGCATTCCAGAACACCCAGCTCCTGCACCACACATGTCCCCCACAATCCCAGCTCGTAGCTCTCAGCAGGGAGGAGATCAGTGGACAGTGTGAGCCACTGGGACATCAAGGTGGTGGTCAATGAAAAGAGCCAGGCACTCAGAGACAGAAATACACCAAGCAGCTCTAGAACCAATACTCCTGGATCCATGTTGGTACTTTGAATCAGGGACACCTCTGTACTGTGTGCTTGCTAAAGCATTACCAGGATTCCTCTCCTTCTCTTGTGAGTCTCCTTAGAAGGAA
Source organism: Neosilurus mollespiculum (assembly GCA_030014195.1). Classification (NCBI taxonomy): domain Eukaryota; kingdom Metazoa; phylum Chordata; class Actinopteri; order Siluriformes; family Plotosidae; genus Neosilurus; species Neosilurus mollespiculum. The sequence continues at coordinate 6,961,316 of JAQMYF010000017.1, forward strand.
TGCGCTTGAAAGGCTCAGCCACGAGGATGGCACGGTTCTGACATATTGCCCTCCTCTCGCTGATGTCGCGTCTGAGCTGCACTGAGGGAAATGTGCAGAAAAAACAACAGCCTTATTCACACATCACATCATTGACAAACAGTCCCTCTCAGGATGTGTGGGAAGAATACAGGCAGGCCGGATCAGAGATGTAGATTCTGCTAGTAGAATGGTGTGAATGTTCACATGCTTCCTCTAAGGTATAACTACTTCCTATTCTGTTTTTATTTTCTTTGTAGCAGAAAAGATACAATAGGAAGAATAATGATAAAGATAGGTGTAAAAGCTGCTGACTACAAAAATGCTTGTGTTCTGAACTAAACTGCCATGTAAAGGCTACTGTCTTTTGGCTTCACTCAGTGTCGACTGAATGCAAACTTTGGGATCTGAAAAAGGGTAAAATGTTTAGATAGTACCAGGTGTCACCACAAGTTAATATATTCAAGCCAAAAGTTTAGTTTCTCAAGAGTGTAGTCATGAAGTTCTTAACATGGAGTAGCTACTGTATGCTGAAATTAATGAGATGCACCAAAAAAACAAACAAACAAACAAAAAAAAAACCAGGTTGGATTATACATCTGAACCTGCAAGAACATTTACAGTTAAGTTACTTCTGATGAGTAAACCTGATGAGTCTTAAGTCCTAATCCACCACAGCCTGATAGTAAGATGATGGATTATACTGTACTTTAGTCTTGGAATAATGCACGATTACAGTATTATTATTCATTTATTCATCCCACAAGCATCACATGGAGCTGACTCTGGGTGAAGGAGGGGTAAACCAGGAAACAGCTTCTCAATCCATTGCAGGGTCAACACACACACACACATACACACACACACACACACACACACACACACTCACCCGAACCCAGGACCTTCTCGCTGTTAGGTGGACGTGCTAACCACTATGCCACCGTGCTGCCCTGAGTGTTCTATTAGATTAGAAATTCTGAAAGTAAAATGTGCCTCTTATGAGCTTCAGATACAGAATCTATAAACAGGACTGTGCGTCACAACTTCATGAAAAAATTCATGGCCAGGAAATAATATTTGATAATGTATTAACAGACATGACATGTAATCCAACTGTAGTGTAACCGATATCTTCTTGGTAAGGCTTAAGTCAAATAAATGATTAGACTATTATTTATTGATACCATGAAAGATAACTAAATTCACTTTGAAAAACTAGGGTTTTTCATGTTTTTAATCATATTTTGGGTGAACATCATACAAATACAAACAAACAAAAAAAAAAACCCCACCACCACTACCACCACCACCACCAACA
>JAQMYF010000017.1:6963360-6984403 GCA_030014195.1 Neosilurus mollespiculum
TGATCAGTTCAATGCATTGTATGTAGTTCTCCTCATGATATCTATTCAACTGATTAAAAAAATGTTGAGAGTGAACAGAATCAAACAAAAGGCTTTTATTGCAGGCCATGTCAGGGGACAGCATACTATGCAGACTGTGACGTCCGCTGGTAGGAGTCTGAACCACACAGTCTATGTTCTGAACACAGAAGGCACAAAGTGGTAAAGAGAGGGCACATGCAAAATGTGCAGAACTCTAACACTACTTTGGAACTGGTGTTTGGAGTGCAGTAAGGTCAACTAAACCACATCTCTGAGATAAGTTTTGTGAAATAAAGGTAGAAAAGGTGCAGGGTTTGGAGCTGTGAGCTAGAATGCAATCTTTTATTTATAGTAAGCCATAATTTAATGCTAACCAGTATGATAAGCAACTAAAATGCTGATGATGAGGCTCAACAAACAATGTTCCTTAATATTAACAGCTCTACGTGGTTGTTGTGATGTGTGACCACAGAGGGGCGCTAGTACCCAATATTAAATATTCTCTTTCTTAGCTTCAATCATGTAGGCACAAAAAAGTAAATGTTGATGAGTTTCTTTGAGAACTCTGGATAAATTTTGTAAATATTTGCTACTCTAGTGCCACTTTATAGTAGCCTATATAGGTAGAATCAATTATACTATATTTAGTATATAGTACACAGTAGGACAAATATTTTTAAACTCAGAATTACGTGTTTTAATGTTTTTTTTGTCACAATTTTAATTAGAAAATATGTTAATCTTAAGTCGTTCAAATATAGAGTACAGAGATACATTTTTCCCATTTGGTGCATTTTTATGCGTTCCCCCGGTTGCCATGTTGACGTTCACGAGCACTTCTGATAGCTTTCAATATGGTCACGTCCTGCGTCTCAAATCGACAAAAATCGGGTCTACTTCCTTATATCAAAAACCGGACTGACCTGATAAGGTCATACATGGGACTAGGTGTGTTTCCTTGACACCAGTATTTCATATAAAGTACTACTGTGGAATAGTAAGATATTATACATTATATATTATACAAGATATTATTTCTACAAATGAGCACCAAATTCATTAGCTTAAAGCTTCCGATTGCACAGGATAATTAAATATTCTATACTATCTATTATATTCTATCTGAATAAATTACTATCAGCTAAACCCATCTCCAGCATAACAATGCCTTGGACTGGTAGGACGAGATTGGATTTATTGATTATCTGATTATCTCAGAAGATCTTTGGGATGCACTGGAAAGCCGACTGTCCAGGCCTCCTTGCCTCGTAGGTTATTATATCAGTAAATGGAGGACTAAAGCTGGAGATGGATGCACAAGAAGTACACGAGTGCAATGGTCAGGTGTCAAAACAAGCCGTATAACGTGTAAATAAGCATTTACACTTTGAGACAACAAAATGGGTGTCACTCAACAAGATCTGCTGAAAAATCCATTATATCTTGATGAGATACCTAGGGTGCTAAGATCTGATAACTTGGATCGATTTAAAAGATAGTGATGGAAATGAATTGTTGTAGTCCTAAATTATTATTACATATAATTGATCACAAATCAATTATTTGCAAATATATTGATTACAAATCAATTATATTATATATTATTATTAGTGTTATAAATACAATAGGAATATTAGAAATATTAGAATTAGAAAATAATAGAATTAGAAAATATTAAACATTTATTAATTAATTTAGCTAAATAATAAGTATACTGGACCATAACCAGCTTGAACAGGGTACTTTGGTAGCTGGTAGCTGTCACTGAAGGTAAGTGGAGAGAAAGATATAAAAATGGGTTCTGTCTGTCCATCTGTATGATTTGTTAGTGTCATAACTTTGGAAGGAAATGGTCTATTTTTTTCCATTCAACATTCGTATTACATTTGTGTAATAGTAAGCAAACAGATGCGGGGATATACAACGCCAGGGGTCATGAACAGAATACAAGTATGACATATTCATACACATACACATATATACACGTACATGCTGTCACAAGAGGTAGCTATAGTCTTAATACAGGACTCCACTTCTTTTTTAAAGATTTGAAAAGAGGGTTTTATTTTTAATACTCCACATTTATGGATGTAAAATTTGGCCCATAATATGATTAGGCTGAAAAGAAAATACTCATTTTCCAATTCTTTTTTATAGTTTATGAAGCCAAATAATGCATCATTTAAATAAAATACAAAAGCATCATAAACATAGTCCAAAATGAAATGACATATGTCTTGCCATAATTTCTGAGTGTGTTCACAAATCCAGAATAAATGGAAGACAGTCTCTGGGTGTAAGTCACAAAACGTGCAAGATACATCAATATCCTTATTGAATCTTACTAAAAATGTCTTGACAGGATAACAGCTATGAATGATCTTAAGAGAAATTTCTTTAACTTTGTTAACCAATAGAAATCTATTAGGAAGGGACCATATTTTTACCCAACATAAGTTCTGAACAAACTTATTCCAGGTAGCAGCTACATATGGAACAGATATATTATTAGTTTGGAATAAGGAATGTTTTTTTTTTTTTTTGTTATTTTTGCTGGTCTCTGGTTGAAAACATAATTTCCCTTTACATGTATCAATTGGATCAAGTGAAGGTGTCACAATAGAGGGTGGAGAGGTATAACCCTTATAAAGCATGACAATACCCGCTAGAATAGCATCAAAAACAATAGAAAACTCTTTAGCTGTAACAGGAGTCTTACAATGAGGAAGAAATTCCTGATATTTAAAAGTTTTAATTCCTTATTGAAAAGTTGACTCACCTTTGTATGTTTTGACTCACTGTCAAAACATAAAGATTTCCTTTTGTAGCAAACATCCCTATTGTTTCATATAAAGTATCTATTAGGTGAGAAATTATATTTTTAAATAAGAGAAAGTGTCTGCTTATGAAAGTTTGAAAGAGAGATTGATATTCGATCAATATTATAGTTACAAAGTAGAGGAAACTTCAGACCACCCAAATTAGAGAAAATATGACACGAGATTGGAATATTCCAAATAGAGGTAGGCTCTTTTAAATAATGCTTAAACTAATTAACCTTGAATGTGTTGTTAAGTGTACTAAAGTCAAGAAAATTGAGGCCACTGTTATTATAGTCATTCATTAAGACAGATTTTTTCAATATAATGAGTTTTGTTCTTCCAAATAAAGTTATAAAGCAACTGATCAATTTCCTTGCTAAGTTTGTTATTGACATCTAGGAAAATAGCAGCATAGGTAAGTCTGGATATACCCTCTGCCTTAGATAGTAGTGTTCTGCCTTTTAATGAGAGGTCTCTTTAAAGCCACTGATTAAGTCTTTTTTTTTTTTTTTCATCCTTTCTAAAATTGGGATAAAAATCAAGTTACATCTATCTTTCTAGTTCTTTGTTACAATTATTCCCAGGTGACTCTCTCTTTAATTGGAATATTACATATTGAGAGCAACTCACAGTTCTTGACTGCCATAAGTTCACATTTATTTACAGTTAAATGAAGACCTAGAAAACACCCGAATTATATCAAGAGCAAGGGGAACTTGAGAGGAGACATGTAAAAAGAACCACTAGTCCACTAATCTTGATATGATTAGTCAGTAATTGGGTGGATAACAGAAATAAATAATGACTGATAGGACATCCCTGAGGTATCCCACGTTTTATTTCAAATCTTGGAGGTGTACCATTAAACTATTCCTATTAGAGTATAGTGTTTTGATTGTTCTGCAAAACAAGTCACCAAAACCAAATCTACAAATCACCTTTGTAAAAATCCAGAAAGTCCATGAAACTTTCATTATGAATTAACTTTGAATAATCCAATATGTCTAGTACAAGCCAAATATTACTGGGAATATGCCAATTCCTCATGAATCCGGGTTGTGATTCATCTATGATATCTTCCAAAACATTTTTTAAGCGCTTAGCAAAAAATAATAGCTAATATTCTGTAATCATTATTTAGGCGGCTAATCGTGCGCTAATGATCAACGAGTAATAGATCTTTATTAGGTTTAGGAATAAGGGTAGTTAGGCCCTGTGTTAGAGTGGAAGGGATGGCACCTTTAGTAATACTTTCACAAAAAAAAAACTCTAATAAAAAGGGGGCTAACTCTCAGAAAAGGATTTATGGAATTCAGATTCCTCCGCTCCTGGAGACTTATTGTTCTTTAAACTATTAACCGAGTGTATTATTTCCTTTAAAGAGACTGGATGATTACACAATTCTTGGTCATCAGTGCTGATTGGAATAGTATCAACTCAAGAATCCAGAAATTCAACAGTATTGTCCTCCCAGAATTGAGAGCTGTATAAATTCTTGTGAAAGTTGGAGCAGAAGGTTGCAATTTGATTTGCATAATCACCTATTATGTTATTTATTCTAGGTTAAATAAATAAATAAATAAATAAACAGATAAATCAATCAATCAATCAATCAATCAATCAATCGAGTTCTGTTCACCTTCTCCAGCCATTTCCTCCCTTCAGCTTTGGAAATGGTCTCTATTTCATCAAGGCTTTGCCGATTTGAGACGCACCCAGGTGCATGCTGGGAAAGTGACGGCTATTTTATTTACCATTTTTTTCGCTCGTTATATTATTCTATGGCAGCCATAAAGTGGTGCTTAAAAGAATTATTGTTTTTCTTTTTTAATAATGGTTACGCTACATAAACAGATATAAATAAATTGATATATAACAACAGTTTATTAAAAGAATGGCGGAGGAGGAAGGTAAGCAGGACGCTAACAGACATTCATGAAATGATAATATCCGCTCTGGGATTTAAACTGCACCTGCCTCACTCTCATGTTTTAAAACATAATTAATAGGAATTACAGTAATATATAGATATAGACGGTATGTTTGCTGGTGCTTGGGGCTTTTATTGACGTTTCTCTATGTGCTGTACATGTTAATCCTGCAGACCCAGCAGCCCCTTCACTAATAAAAAGCTAATTAACATTTTCTAAATAACATGCCAGTTATATGTCCCTTTAAGCCATCTGCATCATCTACAGGACAATAAATTGATGAATATGTATGTATTAGGAATATATTTTGGTTTCTTCCTGATCACAGATGGACACGATTGTAGTGAAAAAGAAAAAGAAACAACCTTTTTTCTTTATCATAGTTATAAAGTAGTTATAAGACATGTACTTGATACATGAGCCTTTATATAACATTGGTATAAATGTATGTAATAGTAATATTCTTGTTTATGTATATTTTTATACAATTTATTGTGTACAGCTGTGAATATAATGTAATAAATACAGTTAGTCATAATAATAATAAATAATATAATCATATAATAACATTAAACCAAAATTTTAGGGATAATATGTAATAAAACTGTATTTTTGTTTTGTGGAATTTTATAAAGTAATGTCCTCAAGCTTAAAAAAGATGCCAATTAATTGATATATTATTTCTGTTGTTTCACATTTTCTTAATAATAAGACTATATCCATTTACAATACACTGATCAGCCGTAAGAGAATGTATATACGGTAAAATAAATATTATCCACTGCCTAAAAAGCTCCAAAAATGTTTGCATGTGTAAGTTTGCAGAAACATTCATATGTGAAGTAAGAGAGCAAGCTGTGACCCCAAGTGAAAGTGCACTCAGTGCCGACGGTGGCGGCTCGCGCACAAATATTTTCCTGCCATTTTTTCCCTCATTCACTGGGCCGCCTGTGTGGGCATGGACACAACAGCAAAATCAAACTTGTGCCTTTACAACATTTGCAAAAGTATGGAGCTCTGGTTTTATTCATTCATTCATTCATTAAACATTCATTCACTGCCCCGCTCTGCTATTATCACAGCCAATTTAATTAATAAACACACATACTAGGATATAAATATGAATGTATGTAGCATTTATTCAATTTATTCCTACTAAGATGATTGATTATTGTAAAAAACTTTTAAGGATAATTCCTGTTCTTCTTAACAGGAAGAAGATACCTACTGTTGCTATATACTTCATGGGAATGGCATGATCTGGTTGCTTTGCTGTCAAATAATTAGGAATTATGTGCTGAAAGCGAGGTGCAAGTCATTAAATAGTATTCAATTTAGCGACATGCACTGAACCTGAGGGTAGTAATTGTTTTAGTATATACTACACAGAAAGCAAACTAAAGCAAGATTTTATGGTTTATTTTTATATCACTGAACCATTGTACTGGCAGTGATGTTTAATTTTTTGCCATGGGTCTGTTTCAAGTGTTGTTTCATAATTTTGCCACTAAAAACTTTAGGGAACTCCTTGAATAAAAAAACCCTTTCTTGCAGCATTTAATTCTAAAACATGATTTATTTTTATGTAACCATTACTTTGTGTAAGGTGAGCACTGTATTTTGTGTATGTATAAATCTCTCTTGCACTTCCTGTTCGGTTTACCTATAGATCAGTGATCACCAACCCTGTTCCTGGAGATCTACCTTTCTGTAGGTTTTATTCCCAACCAAACATCTATTTTAGCTGATCAAGAACTTCTTAATTCAATGATTAGATGCTCGGGCGGGTATGATTAGGGTTGGAGCCAAAGTCTACACGGAGGTGTGGGTGGTTGACCACTGCTGTAGACTCTAGCATTAATTTTATTTTAGCTGACAGTGTGATCATTTCTTTAGTGATCAGCAATGCCACCCCCACGGAGGAGATGAACGGAGCTGGGAACCTGATGGACTTTCTGGATGAGCCCATTCCTGATGTGGGCACATATGAGGATTTTCACACCATCGACTGGCTCAGGGAGAAATCTAGAGACACCGACCGCCACAGGAAAGTACGAGATCTACAAAAGTTGACGTTATTACAAATGGTAATTTCTGAAATGGAAGAGCTGTCGAAACCGAAACCCTTTGGATGACAGGTTACATGCAGTGCATTGGGCAAAGTAACTATAATTATATATTCATATTAAGGTCCTAATAAGGTGTACAGACATGCTTTGCCTTCAGAACAGCTTTAATTGCAGCTGAAGTTTATAATGAAGTATTCCTCTTACCATCACCTCCACATGTGCGTTTTTTAATATCATATAATAAATTTGGTCCCAAATTTCACCCCTTTTTGTTTTTATAGTAACCTCCACTCTATTGGTAAGGATTCCCACTAGATTTTGGAGTGTAGCTGTAATGATTTGTGCTTATTTTGCCTCATGAGCATTAGTAAAGTAAAATTCTGTTGTTGGGTGAGGAGGCCTGGCCAGGTCAGAGGTCTGTGAAGACCACTGGAGGTCTTCCACTGTAATATCGCTGAACCATTTCTTCATGGAGCTTGTTTAGTTCCCAGAGGCATTGTCATGCTGGAACAGGTTTGAATCCCTTAGTTCCAGTGAACGGAAACTGCATGTTAGTGTGATGTTCAAGACAGAGGTGTTCACAAATTTTTGGCAGTGTAATGTGAATGTATGGTAATATTGTCCTCAAGATTCGCAACAGGAGGAAGGAGTCCTTCTGGGAGTTTATAAAGAGCCTATTAGATGCCTGGTCAGGATGGGTGGTCATGCTGCTCATCGGACTACTCTCAGGTACACAATTCAGTGGCTTTTAGCGGGATTGAACTGCACTGGATGTCTGATGGCCAGAGTAATGATTCCCTTCCATCTGCCCCAGGCACCTTGGCTGGAGTGATAGACCTGGCTGTGGACTGGATGACGGACCTGAAAGAGGGAGTTTGCCTGTCTGCATTCTGGTACAGCCATGAGCAGTGCTGCTGGACATCCAATGAGACTACATTCGCCGACAGGGACAAATGTCCTCAGTGGCAGAAATGGGCTGAACTGATGACAGGACACACTGAGGTAAAGGAGGAACCAAGCTGACACTCATCTACAGTTTAATAAAATGTTCATTTATACAGTAATTATATATAGTCAAGCACTAATAGTTTCAACAGGTCTTGTGGTGGTGATATGATAACAGGTAGTGATGTTATCATCAAATTATTCATTTATTTAGTCAATGAGGTGCCTGGAGCTTTCACACACCACATGCTGCATGAATCATTTGTGTTTTTCCAAACCAGATTATTTGGTTTTGTGTAAAGCAAACTTTAGAAAAGCTCAGGCTCTGACAATGTTGGTATGGTGAAACAGAATACAAATGGCATGAAAGGCCCACAGATTGTGTGGTGTTTGAGGTCATGTGTTAGACATGTTAGACACTGTGACAAGTGTCTCAGTTCATGAGCGGTTCGGTTTGCACAGTGAATGATTTATACAGTATACAGTCTATAGTCTTTTTTCTTTATGTCAACGTTTATAGTGATATTACTCTTGCTTTAAAAATTATGTTTTACTTTACGTAGTCTCACGTTGCGTACTCTTAAGACTATAAAGCAGTTTATACTTAAAACTCACCTTCCTACTTCAGTGGATAACCTACTAGAGTCTAGATCTATTAAATACACAATTTATGTGTATCAGTATTACTGTACTACAGTAAATTCAATAGACAGAAGCTTAGCGATTGATTGGATTGTGTTTTCTCCTGTGTGTTGTGCCTAGGGTGCTGGAGCGTATGTGTTAAATTACTTCCTGTATGTGCTGTGGGCGTTGTTCTTCTCCTTTCTGGCTGTGTCTCTGGTGCGAGTGTTTGCTCCCTATGCCTGTGGATCAGGAATACCAGAGGTAAGTGGTTCTATAAAAGGGAAAAAAATCTTCAAAGGAAAAGTAAACCTATGGCAAGTATAAACACTAAAATGATCCAGTCATGAATATGACATGAGGCTGGATGCAAGTTCAGGAATTTTTATAAAAAATGTGGAAGGGGCATCACATCTTCTATTTATTACATTTTTTAAATGGATGGTACATTTTTGAGAACTAAATTCCCTATAACACTGTAAATACATTTAGTATCTAGGTTTTACTCATCGGGAAGTTAATGTTTACCTGGGGGTTTGCAAATTTATTTTTAGTTTGGTTATATGAATTATACTTGTGGTAAGAAATTATAAAAAAGGTGCATCACAGATGGGACAACATTCAGACATAAACTTTGTATAGGCCAACATTTCTTAAAAATCCCCTCAACTTGAAAACCTTAAAAAATACAATGCTTTATTAGCAGCTAGTTCCTCTCAATTTCTAAGAGTATTTTATAATTTTTAAGTATAATCTGTTTGAATAAGCTTGTAAAAGGTTTCATCACCGATGAGACGTAGTTGGTTGTCCTCTATTAGGAGACGTTACAAATATAAGAGCTTTTGAAATGATATTTAAACAATACAGACTGAGATTATGAACAAAACTTAGGTTTAATTGTGATACTTGATATTTCTAGTATTACAATTGAACCTAAATTTTGTTTGTAATGGATTTTTTTTCATGGCCCACAGATGGTAGAATGCCCCAGAAACACAAAGTTTTTCCAAGAAAACTAACCAGAGTGACACAATCATGTGAGACATGGACAAAACAAGACTTCACTGAATGTGGCTCCACTTATATAGGGTGCATAACCAGAGACAGTGTCAGTGTAAATGTGTTCATATACTGTACATCAAACATCTTTTAAACTGAATTGAATTTGTGTCTTTTGTTTGCCAGATTAAGACAATCCTGAGTGGGTTTATAATCCGAGGTTATCTGGGGAAGTGGACCCTGCTGATTAAGACAGTCACTCTGGTGCTGGCTGTGTCATCTGGACTCAGTCTGGGAAAGGAAGGGCCACTGGTTCACGTGGCCTGCTGCTGCGGAAATCTCTTCTGTAGCCTTTTCTCTAAATATAGCAGGAACGAAGGCAAACGTAGAGAGGTGAAAATCACCGCTGGTTCTAACAAGTTACTATAATAGTTTAATTGGTTGCACAGTCATTGTCTATTAACAAATTGATTTATTTTTTTTTGTATTGATGGTCCAGTTAATAAAATTGTATGAACACCACAACTGCAGTTATAACACCACAACTGCATGCTGTTTGTATGATCTGTAGGTTTTGTCAGCGGCTGCTGCTGCTGGAGTGTCTGTGGCGTTTGGTGCTCCAATAGGTGGCGTGCTCTTCAGCTTGGAGGAGGTACCACATATACATCCCTGCCTGTCAGGGAGCTGATTGTGCAGCACCACAAGTTGAATTTATACATAAGTCTCTCTGAATCAGTTTTGTAAAAAAAGTAATGAGGTGGTTTTAAATGGAAAAGGGGACTTATGAGCCGTGCTAATATCAATCCATATATTTTTAGCTCGTCCGGCCATAAGCCCAGTGAGCTTAAGTTTTTTTTTTTTTAAAGTTTAGTTTTGTTTGTTTTATCTGATAGGGTGTGGGCTTTCAAATTTCTACACATAATTTGGAAATTCTAATAATTACGCAAATTTATAAAAATCACAAAAATCGCTTCTTCTTCTTTGTTACTTGACCAGTATCAATTTTGTTTGCTTCCTTTTATAGAACTAGGCGGGCCATTATAGTTAATTTTTATAATTTTTCATTATAGTCAGCTCTGTGCATCCTCCTGTTCATTTTTATTTTCACAGGCACTCGCACTGATCTTTCTTTCTTTTACCTGCAGGATTTAAAATGTTTAAAGAAATTTACCCATTATGTTCGCTCACATAAATGCATTAATCAAATGCATTATGGCACAAATAAGTAAAATTATGTGATGTTTGTGCCTATAAATATTCAGTCAAATACCTTATGCACTTAATTTCACATAAAATCACATAATTTTATCTTGTAAGTGTGCTGGATGTTTTATATAAATACTAAAAATCCTGTTTTTACTAATTCTTGAATTACACAGAGTATCGAAAAAAGGTTTCTGTTATAAGCTCTCTCAAATTTAAGCATCCTTTGCTTCTTTCAGGTGAGTTATTACTTCCCTCTTAAGACTCTGTGGCGTTCATTCTTTGCTGCTCTGGTTGCCGCCTTCACACTGCGCTCTATCAATCCATTTGGCAACAACCGCCTGGTGCTGTTCTATGTGGAATATCACACTCCATGGTACATGGCTGAGTTAGTTCCCTTTATCATGCTGGGAGTATTTGGAGGAGTTTGGGGCACCCTGTTCATCCGAGGCAACATTGCCTGGTGCCGCCGCAGGAAAACCACTCGCCTAGGCAAGTACCCTGTTCTGGAGGTAATCGTGGTGACTGGCATTACAGCGATCTTGGCTTTCCCGAACCCGTACACACGCCGCAGTACCAGTGAACTTATCTCAGAGTTATTTAATGACTGTGGTGCTCTTGAATCATCTCAACTGTGCGATTACATCAACAACCCCAATATGAGCCGGCCAGAGGATGATATACCAGACAGACCAGCCGGGCCAGGAGTCTACAGCGCCCTCTGGCAGTTGGCACTTGCACTGATCTTTAAGATAGTGATCACCATTTTTACTTTTGGCATGAAGGTAGGAAAATTTTTTATATACATTTTTTAAATTTCAGACATTATATATTATTAGGATATTTAACATTTATTTGCTGAAGGTGAGGTGAACCTCTGCGAAAAGGAAATTCACCAATATTCACAGGGCCTAAAGTGAATAAATGTCTTAATATACTGTATACTACACAGGAACATAAAAAAACAAACTAAAATAAACCTTTTCTCGTTTGTTTTTACATTTTTTATGTGTGACAGTGGTTGTGTATAAACTCCATTTCGAAGAAAAAAACTTTTACCTCAAAAAGTGTGAAGACCGTATTGCAGAACTTACTTTGATTCAAAAATTCTAGAAATTCTCAAAAAATACAAAAGTTGAATTCTGTAATTATTTTATTATTCATTTAAAATATTTTCAAGTCTTATGGAAAGCGCGTTGTAGGTGGTGTGAGTCAGACAGAAGTGCTGCATGGTCTTCCTCGCTAATGCCTTTTTCTTTTTGGTGTTTTTCATTTTGGCGCAAAATAAGCCAAATGAGGCATAGATTATCTATCTTATATGATATCAATCATGAGGAACCAATGCCGTACCAGTCATGCAATAATCATTTAACTTATCTGATATAAGAAATGAGAAATATTTGAAATTAATAATAATCCATCAGTATATTTTGCTTAGGTTTCTATGTAGTATATAGTAAAACAATTATGCCCTTCAGGCTTAAAGTCCCATCTTGGGGAATATTCACAAACATCCACATTGCCTGTGTTTCATAACTGCTAATTGTCCCAAGATAGCGAACCAGTCAGATCTTCATGAATCCATGCTATACATGTATGTATGTGTGTGTGTGTGTGTGTGTGTGTGTGTGTGTGTGTGTACATAAAATGTAATAAATATTTTATCCTCCTGCTTTGCCCAGATACCATCAGGATTGTTCATTCCAAGCATGGCGGTTGGAGCAATTGCAGGACGTATAGTGGGCATTGCCGTTGAGCAGATGGCCTACCACCACCACGACTGGATAATCTTTAAGAACTGGTGTCGCCCTGGTGCAGACTGTGTCACCCCTGGCCTCTATGCCATGGTGGGGGCTGCAGCGTGTCTCGGTAAGTGATGTATAAGCTGAGCATGCGAAAGGAAAGAAAGGGAAGGAAGGACAAAGGGAAAAAGAGAATAAAGAACCTTAAATTACAAAAAAAATTACAAAAAATGCCCACCAACAACATAAGTTTATAGCCTGATAAATAACTCCAGCATTTTCAATATTTTTATTATTAATTAGTCTTTATGTGCTTTGCTATGTACAGCAAACAGTCATGATGTGAGTGAAGTGGTCATTGAATATATGTTTTGTTTATGAATGCTATTGGAATTACTTTTGCTCTTTGTGTTTACAAGGTTCAAGGTTATAATGTGGTGCGATTATGGGCTATATTTTCTATCAGCAGCTTTTTAACTTAATATAATGTAAAATCCATGTGGTGAAATTTTGCATGCTGGTATATAACCATCATAATGGGAATGAATGTCTGTTTGATGGTATCATCATGCAGTTGCCATCACACAGACATCAATGTCTGAGTGATGGTAACTTCTTCTACTCTATCTTCCCCTACAAGCTGTTACTTGTTTCAAGCCATAACATAAAATACACTTTTTTAACAACATAAACAGAATTCTGTGTGCCACATGCAGTAGGTATTTTCATTTTGTTTTTTTTTTTATCTGGCAAAATAAACTATTACTGCTGCGCAATACATTACTCATTTGAATAGAACGACTTTGAACCCAATCAGATTGAGGAAGTGCATGACTTTTCAGGAGTGTATAACGTGCTTACGGAAGTAAACAGATCCAGTGGAATGGCACTCACTACCCTGTGTTGATATTGTGTTTCCATTAAAGAAATCTCAATAGCATAACACTTTCAGACAATATCAAATTCATATTGAAGCCTATCAGGAGACGTAAGTTTTTTTGGAGCTCCGCTTTTAGGCAGTTTCTATATATTACTTTTTCACTCTCTTTTTCCTCCTCTCAGGTGGAGTCACTCGGATGACCGTATCTCTTGTTGTCATCATGTTTGAGCTGACTGGTGGGTTAGAGTACATTGTGCCTCTAATGGCTGCTGCTGTTACAAGTAAGTGGGTGGCAGATGCCTTTGGTAAAGAGGGAATTTATGAGGCACACATCCGTCTAAACGGTTACCCGTACCTGGACCAGGATGAGTTCACTCACCGAACACTGGCCACTGATGTGATGCGACCACGCAGGAATGAGCCGCCACTCTCTGTCCTCACACAGGACTCCACCACTGTGGAGGATGTAGAGATGCTCATCAAAGAGACGGACTACAACGGCTTCCCCGTGGTTGTCTCACGAGAGTCTGAGAGACTCATTGGTTTCGTCCAACGCAGGGATCTGACCCTGGCTATCAGTATGAATTTTTCTAATTTCTGAAGAATTAAATTCCACTTTTTAGCTACAGCTGGACACTATTACATATAGTTTTAATGGAATAATTGTGATCAGGTATTATAAAACATAACTAATAATGTTCAACAATTATTTATTTCTTTTGCATAATTATCTAACTCATCCTCCCTTCTCTGTACTTGGAAATGTAGAGACTGCACGTCAGAAGCAGGATGGTGTGGTGAGTAACTCTGTGGTGTACTTTACCGAGGATGCACCCCAGTTGCCAGCCACAAACCCTCAGCCACTGAAGCTGAGGCGGATACTCAACCTCAGTCCCTTTACCGTTACTGACCACACACCTATGGAGACCGTGGTGGACATCTTTCGCAAGCTTGGCCTTCGCCAGTGCCTTGTCACTCGCAGTGGGTAAGAAAGCACATATCATTTTCACACTACACCACAATAGAACATCAATATTTATTTAATTTTTTTTCATTTAGTTCATGTCCATTTTTGCTAGTTAGTGTGGTTTGGCTTTAAATTGACAGCCCTGATATGTTTGGGGTGGTTATGGATGCTTCACCAATTCACATTTATAAGTTCATCATGTGAGTGCTCAGATTAAAAAGTGTGCATTGAATACAGATTTGGATGAAATTGAAATGCATAATTTCTAACAGCTTTGCATCTGTACGAAATGGGAGACACATTGTGGCTTGCTCACCATGGGGCCAGTGGAATTTCAAAATAAAAGTTCATTCTCATGCCAGTCCTTTCTCAATTCACATGGAGAATAACCGTGAGAAGGAAGCATTACCATGTTGAATTACATAGAATTGTATTGCATTTGGTTAAATCACATCGTGTCGAATCTCACTGGATCTTATTAGTAGTTGCTTCATTTCTATTAATGTCAGTGCAGCTGAAGGTGAATAATTGTTTACCAACTTGGTGAGCACTTGCATTTGAAGGATTGAAATCTATTATATAGAGGGCATGTCACAGCTGAAACGTCTCTTCATAGCAAATAAAGGTTTTGTTTACCTGTAAAATTGTAAATTAATATATTTATGGCTATAAAGTGGTACAAATTTGTCATACAACATTTACATTTATGGTTTGTGTCAGATGCTACATAGCAGTTTTATGGTTTTGTTGATCTGTAAAACTGTAAATTACAATATTATTGTTATAGTGTGGCTTAAAGTTGTCATGCAACATTTACATTTATGGCATGTGGCAGATGCCCTTTTCCAGAGAGAAGTACAGAAGTGATTTCTGGTCTCTATAAAAAGAATATCCTCATGTTAATTCATTAGGTCAAACTAAGAAAACTAAGAAAACCATGAACTTAAAAACCTTGGGGAAGTTTGTACAATGCTGACACAAGAGTCAGGATTTTTGACATTACCAAATTTAACCAAATTTAAAAAGGTGCTTCCAATTTCTCTAAAGGCTTCTGCACTGACTGGGGTCATCATTCGAAAGTTGCATGAATTTGCATTTGTACAAGTGTTCCTAATAAAGTAGTCGGTGAGCATGCGATCCATGTTGTATTCAGTTTTTCCTGATTTCATATTATAACATCTCATTTCTCTGCTCCTTAGACGGTTACTCGGTATCATCACTAAGAAAGATGTGCTACGACACATGGCACAGATGATGAACCAGGACCCTGAGTCGATCATGTTCAACTAAAAACCCTTCTCCATCTCTGACCTCTCACCTCGTCAGGCCAGTGACCTCATGAACCTTACAGACTGTAAATAGTGCAACACTACTGTAACTACAAGTATTTGCTCGTGTAGAAGTGTAACACCAAACCCTTATGTGTTTTTGGGCCAAAAAAGATCACAATCTGAAGTCAAGACCTTGGATGCTGTGCATGGCAATGTTTAGAGGCAATCAGGTACCATGAAATACAGTCACATATGTTTTTAAGCAAGGGATTTCCTCATTGTATTATTAGATGCTTATTGTATGAACCCCAGCCTGCTCAACAGTGGTTCTTGAGTAATATACTGAAGGATAATATTATATCATGTCAGAAAACAGTCACATGCATCTAGGTGCCCTGGTTAGCATTCTTTGTTGTTAAAAAGTCAGTAGACTTGTAACAATCTAAATGTAGTCTCATAAAGTTGCTGTGCATCAGGTGCAAAAAAGGTCAAGTGTTTTAATACACTGTAACTTGTGTTGATCTAGCTGCTGCCATTTTTCATTAATTTAAACCATTAGATCTTGCTAATATTATTTATAAAAGTGTCCCTATTTTAAGGGACGTGAGTAACTAAAACTGTTACAGATCCATCAAAGGGACCTTGAAGTAGTTTTACTTTGTTAACTCACAAAACAAATCAATCTTTATGAAGGTACTTTATTTTACACTTTATTTTAAATTGAAGTATTAGATGTAGGATACTGATTATTTTTTATGATTAGCACTTCATTTTTAGGGATTAAGGAAGGTGTCTGTATTTTTGAACCACAGAACAGAGTAGCTTGTCAGGAATGTTGACATGGCCACAGACAGCAAGTCTGTCTTACATATCAGGAGTCAGGATTATGGTAGTACCATATTTTGCTTATGTTGATTATTTCAATGTGAATATTTATTTAGTTCTGATCCAAGACATAATATGTTGTGTTATTTTTTGTGATTGTGGATAAGTTTGTATATTTTTATTTGCATTTTCTGCATTTACTCAGTCCTAAAATGCAAAATGGCAGAGCTGTATTAAATGGTACGAGCCTAATTGATTTAATTGCCAGCTAAATGCAAAAAAGCTCTAATGAATTCATAATTGAAAAAAAAAAGAAAAAGGGAATGTGTGCTCAAATTCAGCTTATGATTATTAAATAATTTAATCAACTTCTGGACATCTTTTTTAAAGTTTGTTTTTCCTTCTTGTTGCCAAAAATTCCTGTACATTCGAGGAACCCAACTTTATTATCAAATCACATTTGGTATATGTATGTACATACTGTATGATTATATCCATATAACGTTCTTCATAATGTCTAATCTCTATTTCTTTTTGTACATTACATTTAACAGCCGTATTTATACTGACTGCATGTCCACTCTTACAACTGGTCATATTTTAGTTTTAAGACATGACTGCACTACTTTTGCTGTTGTTGCTGCATTTTTGAATACACATTGGCTAGTTAGATCGGCACGGAGAAGATTGTGGGCAGTGGGCCGACAGGTGGGGGGTTGTACTTCTCCACCCGCATGAGCCGGCGCAGAATATCATCCCGGTCTCTAGGCCAGCTGTACAGCTGTGTGTTTTGCAACCAAAAGGGTACGTAGCTCTGAGGACCATAAGCAAAAGAAGAGATGAAAACATATAGTGCTTACTATTACATGATTATAATATACAGAATAGAGTATCTTATGTACAAAATATAAAATACATATAATGGAAATAGATTTCAGTTTTTTCAGAATGATATAAAGTATAAAATGTTAGAATTTTACTATGTGAACAATTTCCCCCCACACTTATTCGGTACAATACAGTTTAATTCTACCCTTAGCATATCACAGGTTGTTAAGTAGTTGAGGTTAAAAATTATCATATATCCATAGTTTATGCTCAATGGTTAAATCATTGGATTCCCAATCAGAAGTTTGTTAATTCAAATTGCTGCACCACCAAGATGCCACTGCTAGGCAATTGTGCAAGGTCCTCAAACCTCAACTGCCCAGATGTATGGAGTGAGGTACACTAAATGGAAATCAGTCTGGATACAGGCTACTGGCAAGTCACAATAAATGTGTTAGTATTTTTAAAGTTATTAATTTGTCTTATGTTTATCATCCAAAGATGTTCAGTGTCTCATTGATTTCTCTTTGGTGGACCATGGTTTTAAAGTCCCAGCTTTCTTTTTAGTCACTAGAAGGAAAACTTAGCTACTAATCTAAACACTTACCTTTGTAGCCCCAGGAAAAAGCACAGGAATGACCCGAAAATTCCTGCAGCCATTCTGAATAAATTCACTCTGAAGCTGAGTAACAAGCAAAACACAAGCAGTATATTTACAGAATTGAATGAACCTTCCCAATACGAAGAGGAAAAGAATATAAACTCTATTCTGTAGCTGTAGTAATCATGCAGTTAATTTTGTGTGAAGCTATAGAGATGTAAATGATGAGCCACTGCACACCTGCTTGTGGATGTACACAGTGTTCGAGGTCCTCTCATCACAGTCCACACCTACACCAGCACCTGTTACTGTCTCAAAATACTTCAGGCTAATGACCATGATAATCATGTAATCTTTCTGCAGGAAGACAAACAGAACAATGAGGCAATCAAGATGTAGTAATGATTACATTTACATTTACAGCATTTGGCAGATGTTCTTATCCAGAGCGACTTACAATTACCAATGTTTTATACAACTAAGCAATTGAGGGTTTAGGGCCTTGCTCAAGGGCCCAACAGCGGTGGTATTGGGTTTGAACCCCTGACCTTTGGATCAGTAGCCTATTGTCTTAACCACTGAGCCACCACTGCCACTGCCATTGCCTGAACCACTGAGCTACCACTGATTACTTTTGGCAAAAGGCTGCCAAGGATTTCCAAGTATTTTGAGTCAGTGTAAATTGCATTTTTCTGCTGATGTATATTATACACATTGCTACAAATGATTAATATAAATTAGTATATATTAAGCTGTCCAGGGTGTACTCTGCCCTCGCCCAGAGTCAGCTGAGATGGGCGACAGCCTCGCCATGAACCTAATTAGGATCAAACAGTTCAGAAATGGATACACTTGAATGGGATTAATTAATTAATGATGATTCGCTGCAGGTGAAGTGATTGTTGCTGAATAGTCAGAACTTTCATATCCACTGAACCTAAGAATAATTGTGAATAATTGTTTTACACAGGAAAATAAGCAAAAAAGTGTGTGATATGTAATGGTGTCTCTTTAACTCTCTTCAAGACTTTTAGCACATATGTTGAAACATAAATAAAGTAAACTAAAATGAGACTTTTATAGTTAATTTTTTACATATTTTAACCATTACAGAGGTCAGGTGAGGTGAGCTCTGTATACTCCAAGCAGAGAAAACGCTGTGTAGTTTATGGCGTCTGTTTATAGCCTGCTCATTGAAATTTTTTTATCATGTTACACAGAAACACAAGTAAACCTTCCTCCGTAAAGGTGTGTTTTCCACTCATTCAAAGTTTTAGTATATACTGAAGCACTAGAAATACAAACAAATATGTATTTTTAAATTTTTCCTTATTGCAGCAGGACAGTGGTGACACCGTCTGCTCCAAGTGAGCATGATAAACTGTGAGTGTCTGTCATTTTTGATTCAAGCATTATCTACTCATGATACTTTTGAATCTCCTGAAAATGGACCAATCAGATTATACCATTCCCATATAGTATATACTAATTGTGACTTATACCACAGAGCTCTTAAATTCAGAAAGTGTTGGTTCATATTCTGTAACAGCCACTCTGGCTACAAGCTCTATATTATGCTCTGCTTCCAATCCAGTGTTGTTGTTTTTTTTAGTAGATGGATTAAAATTCTTATAATTGTTTTTAATATAATGCTTTTTTCAATATAATAATGACGCTTTCTGTGACTAAACTTTTATTATAAATTGATGGAAGGAGTATTCAGCATCAGCTCAAACAGTAAGAGGAAACACATGAGAGGTTGTCACATGAGAAAGATTTCAGGATGGAATGCTTGGTGTGATATGCTTCGAATATGAGAAGTTGCTTTATTAATCTCAAGAGAGAGAAACAAAGAGGTGCTAATGAGCTACTGCCTGTTTATAGCTGTTCATAGAAAACGCATTAACTTGTTAGGTGGATTTTCTACAACATGGAATGTTACTAAACAGATAAAAAGTAAGGATCAGTACTTTAATTTTATATCGGCTACCTTTCTAACCTACCGCACTGATATCAACATTGATGAAGATATTGATACGATATTAAATGATGGGCCTTCGGTGTAAAAGGTATGAATAAAAAAAAGAAAAAGTCTTCAACAGGTATTACCTCATTGAGATATCTTTCTGTGAAGTCAATCTTACTGATACTATAGAGCTGCTGTTCAAAAACATCAATCTGGAGACATACAGATGGAAATAATTAATCACTTCAGGATCCTATTATACAAAAACAGTACAACACTGATGCATATCTTCTTACATGTGTGTCAAAGCCATTGTTTCTCAGCAAAGCCACAAACTTGATGACCTCTTTAAGGTGATCTTCGCTGTCCTCCTCATATGTGACAAACACTTTTCCTTTGCATGCAAGATAGAAGAGAGGGAGAGAAGTAGACTAGTACATACATGGCAGTCAAAGACTTCTCTAGCATGACCTATAAATTATGTGAACATCTGAAGATACAACAATGCAAATATTTAAAGATTTATTCGGGTAAGAGATTAATGCTGCTTCATACACTTGGCAGTTTAGTCGATAAGAAAGTGCTTAAACTATAAATCAAACAGCAGATGGAAAAAGAAGACATACTCTTTGGATAGATATTCTCTCAAGGGTAAAGAATAGAGAATAGAAACCAGCCTGGTCTTATCTTTAAGCCATTCTTAAATATAATAATAATAATAATAAAGGCCAGGTGCCATGAAGACTAAAACTGACATGTGGGTGTGTAGTGCGAAACAAAGGTAGGTTGAAAAGAGCACTGTCAAGCCTCGACTACAAAGACATGTTTTCAAATTAATTCTGTAATGAGGTGCCAGTGGAGTGATGTCAGTGGTGTTAAAAATGAGAGAACTTTTAAAAGGTTATGATTCAGGCATGCAACATTCTAAATGCTCTGAAGAGAAAATATCCCACATTACATTTACAGCATTTAGCAGATGCTCTTATCCAGAGCGACTTACAGAAGTGCTTTAAAGTCATTATCAGTGAAAATATTCTCATACTGGTTCGTCAAGACACAGACTAAGTATGCCATCAGTCAAGAACTCAGTAGATAGGTGTTGTGTGCAGGGTTTTTATTTTATTTATTTTATTTTAATTTATTATTATTATTTTTTTGGGTGTGTGTGTGTATGTGTATAAAAAAACAGTGCTAGTCTAAGTACTGCCGAAAAAGGTAGGTTTTCAGTCGTCGTTTGAAGATACCCAGTGACTCAGCTGTCCGAACATCCAGAGAAAGTTCATTCCACCACCTTGGAGCCAAAACAGAGAATAGTTTAGATGCATTTCTCCCTTGACCCTTGGTAGAAGGAG
>JAQMYF010000017.1:6989119-7004517 GCA_030014195.1 Neosilurus mollespiculum
GCGGCGACAGTGGCAAGGAAAAACTCCCTCAGTTGACACGAGGAAGAAACCTTGAGAGGAACCAGGCTCAGGAGGGACTCATTTGGGTAATCACAATAATTATAATCTTGGCAGTAATAATCATGGCGGTAACAAGAATTATGGCTGTACTGGTAGATGAAAGTAAGCCTACCTGTTTTGTGAATATAAGTAAGCTGACAAACATAGCTTGTAAATGTAAATAATGTTTATTTGTAACCAAATGAAATTTATATAGTAGTGAATTCTATAAATAATAAAATTGACAGATCTTCATGGATGACCCTCACTGAAGACATGGAGATTAACCTTAGTAGTTAAACAATAAAAATTCATAAACACATACATTCATAAATAAATAAATAAACAAACTTACTTGAGGACGGATGAATGATCAGAGTGCCAGTCAGGACTATTGTGTGTGTGTGTGTGTGTGTGTTTTGTGTAGATCAGATGTTTAGTGAAGTTGATACCCCACCAGTGGAAATATAAGAAAACAGGTAATTTGGGCTTTATAAACGCTGACCTGTAGATCCACTGTGGGTGGGACTTTATAGAAGCTGCCATACAGACTATTGTGTGTACAACTGTACAGCGTAGTAGTATATGAACCATGTAACTGTGGTAACTGTGGCCTCTTATGAGAGAGAACTGTTATGACATCCTATAACCTGCAGAATTGCTGGCAAAATAGTGAGCCTGTGAGTGGGTGTGTATGTGTGTGCGTGGGAGATGGTTTAGGGGAATTAGAGACATATTGGTACTACTGATGCAAAATGGACTTAGGAACTGTTTACTCTGCTATATTATTCTACACAATAAGCAAATAAGTAGATACCATATGCAAATATGTAGGTGAAGAAATTGGTCAAACCCACCAGCCCTATTATTATTTAAAAATGACATAGACACTGGGACAAAATGACAAGGGCACAGTGCAAATTTAATGTTTCTTTGTGTACTTCAGAAACAATGCTATGGCTGAATATATCTTATACATGTTAGATTAATTAGAACCATAGTAATAAGAGGAAAACGGTAAGAGATAATAAAACCATCAAGCATAATTTTCCAGTACTGACTTTGGATAATGCTAAAAAAAGGAATACAATTAAAAACCAGACACCATTAATCATTGCTGCATCAGTAAACCCATATTTTAATGAATTTATAATAAGTGAAAGGTGAATTAAGGTATAATTTTATGACTCAATCCAGAATCAGAAATATCCAGCTATAATTCCACAAGAAGATTCTATAGGCTGCATCCCTAGGTGTGTGGGGTTGAAGAGATTTGTTATTTTTAATTTTCTACCACCTGAAACATGTAAATGAAATCTTATTTTTGAATATTGGTCTGCATTACCCTGTATTACATGACAAATATGCAAACTCATTGATACCAAGCTTAGCATGCGGTGAAACACTTTGCAAGTTAGTATGAGTCCAGATGTGGCATTATGCTGGAATTGCCTGGTATTGACTTAATGTATCATTGTGATTTTACAGAGTTAATATTTTAAGCACTTTGCAGTGTTAAAGAAATGATTAATAATACAGTGTTGAAAGCATTGGGTATAGATTTTTAAAGGAATCCTAAATAAAGATAAGCTGGCATATCATTATTTACCTCTACTTGAATATGCACTTCTATTAGAATGTAATGACATAATTTAAAAGATGAACTTTTTCTGTTGCCTAAATTTGTTGGTTACTGTAGTATTCTTCTTCATGAAGACACATTTTGGCCTGTGATTCTCGCGAACAAATTCTGTATGGTGCCACTGAATGCAGGAGTGGAAAAATAGTAAACCAGAGGATTTAACATACTATTGAAATATGTGAAGCAGATCGAAATATAAAATGCCAGGTTTGCCTCATAGAAGTGGGAACACCCACGGTACCAGATCTTCAGGACCCAAACAGCAACTCGTGAGGCAGTGCTTGGTAAGAAACAGATGAAAAAGATCACAGTAACGGCAGAAACCAAATGGACGGCCCTCATGACCTTGCCTGTGTTGTCCATTGTTTTTGTTTTCAGCTGCCATGTAATGCAGGCGGTGCAGATGATGATGATACCACCTGGCACGCAGAACTGGGTCACATAAAAGATGTTGTGCCAGATTAGTTTTGAATTGTTGTCCAAACATATGTTAAAATTCTGACACTGTGTATGGTTGCTGTAGCTGAGAAAGTGCGTTGTGACCAACAAGTGATAGTTTGCAAGTATAACCACTGCCCATATGCCTGCAGAGAAACACATGGCATACCTCAGATTCATTCGATTCAGACGATGTAGCGGGTGCACAATCTTAAAGTAGCGGTCCACTGTCACGGTGGTGAGGAAGAAGATACTGGCAGCCCTGCTGGATGTCAAACAGAAGAGAACAATGCGGCAGAAGGCATCTCCAAAGATCCAGTTCTTGCCGCTGAGGTAGTAGTGAGCTCTGAATGGCATGAAGAAGAGCAGCACTGAGTCAGCCACAGCCAGGTGTGCCAAGTAGATGGAGTTTGGCTTCCAGCTCTTTACTTGAAAGGCGAACATGCTGAGGGCCAGAATGTTTCCTGTTAGGCCAAAAATGAACTCGATGATAAGTATAGGTGGTAGAATTATGTCTAAAATAGGAGCCTCAAGAGCACAACAGTCTGAGAAATTTGACATGTTGGCAGCACTGATGCAAAATGGACTTGGAAACTGTTTACACTGCAGTTTTATTATTAAAAAAATGCAAATAAGTAGATGCCGTAGGCAAATATGTAGGTAAAGAAAATGTTCAAATACTAGCCACCAACCAGGCCTATTGTGATTAAAAAATGATAAACAAAGTTCACTGTGCCATGCAAAATGCATGAAAGTGATATTAGTGAAACACAAGGTTAAAGATAAACAATGATTGTGGTGTGCATTTTTCCTGTAGTTGGAAAACATGACTGTGTCGCCTTTTTTATTGTGCTGGAATATAATATAATATATAATAGTATAATAAACTTTGGGTGCTTGCTGGAAGCCCTGCCATTGTGAGAGGTCAGACAGACCCTGGTGGAGAGAGTGAAGAACTGCAGTGCTGGGGACTGAAAAGCCTTGAACCACATGATGAGAACTCCTTCACAGATCATCAGGTCAGCATTGTCCCTGCAGGACATCTACACCAAGAAGTGCTGAAGAAGAGCAGTTAAAGGAAAAGAAAACTCATGGTTTACCACACACTGGAGAAAAGAGCACTGTTTCAGCTTCCCAAAGTAGAAAACTCAAAATTTTTAAATTTGGTTTTGCACTCAGTTATGCCACCAAGAACACTGGGTTTTGATGGCAATTGGGTAAACTATTATCAGCTAATCCAATATGAATATATGTGGAACATGCCATTTATGTCTTTCTACATCAATCATTGCATGACTATTGCATTAGTGCATTATTATATATGCAAACAGGACTGAAATATATTGCCCTTCACAGATTTCCCATCAAAAGAGCATATCTAATGGGTGTGTGCAGCTTGTGGGGGTGACACTCAAGTTCTGTGGTAAGAAACTAAAGAGCACCCTGACGATGCTGTAATAGTGAGTAAAAGCTTACATTTCAGCAATTAACTGGAATATTTAGCTATAAATAGTAGAGCTGCTTCAAGCAGTTCATTGCAATACGGCTGCCCATAAATGTAAAACATGGCAGCCTTGTGAGGTGTCCACAATATTGCTACTCCATTAATTGTTTAGTGGATTAAAAAATCGGAGAAATGTGTGGTTTCCTGATTTGGGAAACTGAAATAATGTCATTTCTCCACTGTGTGCTAAACCATGCCTTTAATTTTCCTTTAACATCTTCAAGGACCTCACACAACCCAACAAAGGACTGTTCTGAAGACTGTGGCCTGGAAAGCACCTTCAGAACCATGTGGCCAGATCTAAAGATAAAGGCTGGTTTACACTTCTGTGTCAAATTTACATATGCTGTAGATACAGCCTTGATGCTCAAGCAGGGTGAAGGAAGCATTTGTGCTTGCATGCAAGATGTGTATCCCATCTAGGAGGTGCTGTTGCATTACCCACACAGTAGTTTACAGATTTTTTTTATTTATTTTATTATATATATTTTTTCACAGTGCAGTGTGTTCTGTGTTTGACTGTAGAAATTATACACAGAAAATAATATGGCCAAAATGTCATTTTGAAAGATTGGTTTGATTGAGGATTAAACTGACCATTATAATTATCCCCACTTAGTGAAGAGCCTCATGCTTTATATAATTATATTAACCCAATATTGTTAAAAAGAATATATGACGAAAGCTCTAAACCTTTACAGCATGTTTTGCTCCGTATACAGTGCAGTGGAGCCTTGTTCACAGCACTTCTGGATTACTAAGGTGAAAGAACCTCAAAATGCCTACCAGTGTTGTGTCAGTTCACACTTAAAATGAACTAGTTCAATGTTTAATTCATACAGTTCAAAATTAACTAGTTCACATTAATTTGCTTCATTTAAAATAATAATAATAATAATAAAGCCACTATTCTATTTCAACTGTACCCATGCATCACCACCGCCAAATCACTTTTTGTTTGATTTTGTTTGAGTAGCAGAATTTAGCCTATACTAATACTCCTACTACAATGTACAGAATTTTGCTGCTAGAAGTAAAATGGTTGAGTGGAAATCTTCTGCCCACCTGAATAAATGTACATTCACACAGCAGAGAGACATTTTTTTTCACAGTTATCAGTAGGAGACAACTTGGACCACCTTTAATCATTTGTTAGTGTAGCCAGAAGTCTTCTGATTTTCTCTATGGTGCCATGGAATGCAGGCATGGAAAGTGTTAAGCTACTACTTAGGTTTATGTTGAGCTACTGAAATAGGTGAAGCAAAGAAAAAAAAAATGAAGTGCATGGCCTTCTTGACCTTGCCTATAGTGTCCATTGATTTTGTTTTTGTCTGCTATGTAATGCAGGCAGTGCATAAGATGTGAAGCTACCTGGCATGCAGAAGTGGAAAAGATAAAAGGTTTTGTGCCAGATTACTTATAGGGATTGAATTGGAAGGCAGTTATAGGAGTACTGCTCGATTTGCTAGAAGCAGGTTGTGAACAAAGGACACTGTTCACCATTATGGACAATAAATCACATCCCTTCAGTTACACACTAGATAAACAGAGAATTACCTTCAGTAGCAGTCTGATACACCTGTGCTGTACTAAGGAGTGTCATGCAAGGTCATTCTTACCCACAGTAATTACACTGTATAATGAGTCACTCCCCTGACCTATCATTGCTCAGACAGAATCAGGATTAGAGCCTACTTACACTTTTTATCATTAGTATGTAGTCATCATATGTTTTTACTGGTGGTACCTCCTGACTTTCTTTCACACCTTTTCTGTAATAGATTACCATAAGATGTTCTGATTGTGAAACCTTAGCCTGTGTTACTGTGATATAGTGTAAAATATCTATCTATCTATCTATCTATCCATCCATCACAGGTTTTTAGAGAACATATCTCAGGAGAGCCCTGCGATGGCCTGGCGACCTGTCCAGGGTGTACTCTGCCCTCACCCAGAGTTTGCTAAGATGGGCGCCAGCCTCCCTGCGATCCTAATTTGGATTAAGTGGTTCAGAAAATGAATGAGGAAAAACATAATCACAACATCCAAGGAGCTAACAAAACAAGCCTGAGGTAAATTCAGTGTGCGTTAAAAAATAACTTTTTGCGGCAGACCATGAAATGAATTTTTCATTTCATCCACCCAAATGAGTGTGTGTAAAGCTGTCAGAGAAAGAGCAGCAATACACAGTACAAGGGTAATGTAACGGAACTTGTGTTTGGGATACTGACGATTCAGAGACAGACAGAACATTCTGTTTATTCACTTTAATCCTAAATGGGCACTTTTCTGATGCCTTTTTTTATTTCTAATCCTGAGTCTTTTTAATGCAACAAACCACACAATATACAAATACAGAAACCCGACAGCTTGCAGCACTCTCTCTCTGATCACCGGCTTCTCTATTTGCAAATATACAAAAAGAACATGTAAATAATGCCACTGGTTACACACAGGTGAAACTCATCATGTTACCTGCTGGTGCTGCCTGATACCTTTTCTGCCACAGGTAATGCTCAACAATGCTACGTGCACCATGCTTCAAACATGTATTCCCACTTCTGAGTGTAGCAGTCACTGTTAATATATTTTTTTCAGTATCTATGTCACTCTTTTTTTTAATTAGCTTAATTTTGTTTTGATTCATGTGTTGTATCCATCCTTTGTCTTATCATAGGTTTATCTTCCAACAGTGTCATGATCATTCATTGTTTTCTGTTCCTCCAGTGATTACTGTGTGCATTTAACTGCCTGCATTTCATTGTTTTGGTGTAATTTTGTGTCAGTTAACATGCATTTCTGTGCCTTAGTTTGTTGTGTTCCTTTGTTTGGTGTATATTTCTGTGTTTCCTGATGTACTCTTGATCCTCACCCATGTGTACTTTATGATTATGGATTGTTCCTGTTTGCTTTTGCCTGTACGTGCCTTGACTTATACTGTTTTCTAAGGCATATGATGATGATGATGATCCTTAGGGCAATGGGTACTTTAACATTTCTGCCTAATGGGTGAAAAGGTTCCAAACTCCAAATTTTCATAAATAAGCCCTGAACATGGTTTTCCTGCTGAAATATGGCTTACTCCAGCTTCTTTAGAGCAATCCTCTAACAAATTTGGCAAATCATCAATATTAGTGAAAGGCGTAGCTAAAGAATGCTTTAGCATTGGAAATGAAAACACCAACTGAACTTAACCACCTCATCTTATGACACAGGCATGTATGACTTCAACTGGAACTGGTTTCTTTGTCTTTTATGAATGTTGGAACTGCTGACAAAATCAGCAGGATGGATTCTGCAGTATGCTGTATAGGGCTGTAGTATCTGCTTAGATTCTGCGCCAAGACATTATATAACAGAGTTTACATTTCCTGCCCCTGTTAAATAAATAAACAATAATACATGTTATTGATCATTTTATTGGTAATATGTGATGTAGGGTGCTAAACTCTGCAGTTTGACATTTATGTTTTATCCAGTAGAATAAGATTTGGGCATATTTGCATATTCATAATTGAATGATACCACCGCTTATAAATGTCAACTCAAGCCTAAATACGTCCACATTTTCATTTGAATTATTCATAATATTGTGTGGCTTCCTTACGGCTACAGTCTAGTAAACTCATCAGCAAAAGAAATTATTTGGTTGGAACTGTAAAAAGTGAATTCATCAGAGGTGAACTTTTACGGCACGCTGTCACTAAGAGTCATTCAGATATCGGTGCCCAAAATAGACATAAAATAAGGGCTTCTACAGCACCACAAGTTCAGTAAAAACAGTTCACTGAATTTAAAAGTATGGCTCTTTCCTAATTTAATGCATTTAGTTACAATACATATTAAAAACAATTTTAGTGAAAATTAGAATTATTCAAATGTCTTTGTTTCTCACAATTTGGTAAGTGCAATGTTTGTTTTACATACCTTATACAAAACGTTCTGATCCAATTTAGAATGAATCCATCCAAGTGTTGTCTGAACACATGCACAAGAAAAACCTGAGCTTTTGTGCAACACATTTAACAGTCAATATCATAAACATGCTACCACTGAAATAAACCTGGCAAAGTATAGAATCTTGAATGGTGGATTTTTGTTTTTATTTTGCTTTACATGCTTTTACAGAGTTAATAAGCTACCTATGATACACACACACACACACACATACATATATATTTATATAAGATCTTGAGTCGATTTTCCGTAAAACAGTGCTCGATACGTCGAAGTAGAGCTAAATATTGTATGTGGGAAAAAATAACAGTACTACAATTTTATCCCGACAAGCCTGTTTCGTGGTTGCCCACTCATCAGGGGATATATATATATATATATATTTACCAGACATAAGTAAATAGACACCCAACATTTCAGAATGAATATTTGCTGGTCGAAGAAGAGGCTTGTGTTTTAAAGCTGGTTTGGGTGTCTTCTGCAATGTCTGCGGCATTGGAACGGAGATTTTTCTCCACTGCTCTCTTCACGGAGCAAAGATATCTTTCTGATGGTCCCGGTCAACCTGGTCGTGGGTCCGTGGTGGTCTTACCTTCATTGTTGAACTTTTTACCGTTCACAGAGGAATATTTAAAGTATTGGCTATTTGACTGACTGACCCACAATTTGACCTCTCTGAAAATCTGACAGCCCTGCGATGGCCTGGCGAGCTGTCCAGGGTGTACCCCGCCCTCGCCCAGAGTCGGCTGAGTTGGGCGCCAGCCTCCCCACGACCCTAATTAGGATTAAGCGGTTCAGAAAATGAATGAATGGATGAATGAATGAATGAAAATCTGACACTCCTGGGGTGCGAGGCATGCTTGCATAACTTAAGCACAACTTTGTTCACCTTTATAGTAGTCTGACTAGTGTTCATTAAATTTAATCATTAAATTGTCAGATTTTCATAGAGGTTGAATTGTGGGTTAATTGAGGTTGGCATTAGCCAGTGACAAATAGCCGATAATTTGAATATTCCTCTGTCAACGGGCAACTAAGTGATTGTGCAGTTCAACAGTGAATGTAAGACTACCACGGATTCATGACCAGATTGACTGGAACCATCAGAAAGATGCCTTTGCTCAGTGAAGATAGCAGTGGAAAAAAATCCCCATTCCAAGGCTGAAGACATCCAATCCTGCTCAAAAACTGTTACGCACTATCTTCACAAAATGGGCTATTATAGCTGAGCACGCTGGCCTCTTCTTCAACCAAATATTGTATAATGTATAAAGTAATGTATAGATAGATAGATAGATAGATTGATAGATTGATAGATAGATAGATAGATAGATGTTCAATTAGGATATCACATGATGCTTAACTCATTCAGTTTTTCTTTATAGTAATAATGTTGTATTTTATAGCATTACTTCTCAGTTGTTCTATCCCACCAAAATTGCTAAATAACACAATATTAAAACCCTTATTTGGTTGTCTTTAGGCAAACTGAACTATTAAAAGCTGGCATATATGCATCATAACAATTTTAATTATCACTATTACAAAACTCATATTAGATAACAGCATTTTTCACATCTTAATTAAATCTATTTTATTCACTTGCTTCTTTAGATGCATTGCTGTTTCTTGTAGTTTCCTCTTCTTTTTTCCCTGTGATCCTTAGGCAAAATTTATGTACAACTCCACTGAATGCAGGGGTGGAAAAGTAGTAAACCAGAGGGTTTAGCATACTGTTTAAATATGTGAAGCAGACTGAAGTATAAAATGCAAGGTTTGCCTCACTGAAGTGTGAACACTCATGGTACCAGGCCTTCAGAACCCAGACAGCGACCCGTGAGGCAGTACTTGGGAAAAAACTGATGAGGAAGACCATGGCAACAACGAAAATGAAATGGACGGCCCTCTTGACTTTGCCTGTGGTGTCCATTGTTTTGGTTTTCAGCTGCCATGTAATGCAGGCCGTACAGAAGATGATGGTGCAGCCTGGCACGCAAAACTGGATCACATAGAAGGCATTGTGCCAGATTGACAGTGGCGTGTTGTCCAAGCATATGTTGAAGCTCTCACACTGAGTGCGGTTGCCAACAGGGAAAAAGTGCGGCGAGCCTAGCAAGTATCCTGTCATAGCTATAATAATAGCCCACAGGCCTGCAGAAACCCACATGGCATAGCTCAGATTCATCCGATTTATGCGATGTAGTGGGTGCACAATCTTCAAATAGCGGTCCACAGCAACAGCAGTGAGGAAAAAGATGCCGGCAGCCCTGTTGGCTGCCAGGAGGAAGAGCAGGATACGGCAGAAGGCGTCACCGAAGATCCAGTCCTGACCTCTGCGGTAATATTCAGCTCGGAATAGCAGACAGAATAGCACCATTGAGTCGGCTACAGTCAGGTGTGCCAGATAGATGGAGTTTGGCTTCCAGCTGTGCATCTGGAATGCAAACATGCCGAGGGCCAAAATATTTCCAGTGAGGCCAAAAATGAACTCGATAATAAGTACAGGGGGTAGGACTTGTTTTAAGATAGAGGATTCAAAAGCACAACAAACCGTGGAGTTTGACATGTTGGCAGTACTGATGATAATGGAATAAGGAACTCTTTACCCCACACTGCTTTTTTATTCTACAAGCATATGCAAATTACAGGGTGAACAAAACGTCAAACTACTTGCCGCTTTGCACCCACATTATAAATATAAAACAATTATGAGGAAGGCGTGATGCACTGCCGCACACAACACCCTTCTTCGGAAGAAAGTGTCATTAAAAAACACATAAATATATACATATAAACAATAAAATCAGTTTGCATTTGTTCTAATTTCACTATCCTGTCATTTTACATTAAAAGATTGATGTTAAGATGTTAAGAAAAAAGCTGGCATGTACATATTACATCTACATATATATGAAATATGAGTCTGAGTTATTAAATCCTAACCATAAGCAACAACAAAATACATGTCCAAAGTCATTCAGAGAAGAACACATGGGCAGTCATTTCCACTCTTCGGATTTGGTGATGTGGTTGTTGGGCTTTGGGCACATACTGCACAGAATTTTCAATCCTATTGATCCTAAAGGTGTTTTTTGCAGGCCACTTGAATTTTTCCCACACCAGGCTTGGCAAAACATATCATTATGGACTTGTGCACTGGAACAATGCACAATTTCCCCCAGGATCAGTAAAATATTCTGATTCTGATGCTAGAACAGGTTCAGGCCTGTAGTTCCAGTGAAGGAAATGCAAGCCTTCCAAACTCTTCTGAATGTACATGTCATTATCAAGTGATTTGCTACAAATAGACCAACAGTTGCAGCAAGTTGCAGTCTGCTAAAATTTGTCTGATTATTTGCATTTGCCTGTTTGAAAAGGCTGATATTTCACTCTCGTGAGAGTGCATAATCACGAGCATGGGACATGAATCTCCACAGTTCATATAAAGCAAGGTAATGGCAATAATAACAACATTCAGATATGAATCTAAAAAAATCATATACAAACTAGTGAACTTCTTAATAAAGCAAAACTAGGCACTTCTACAATT
This sequence comes from Neosilurus mollespiculum, assembly GCA_030014195.1. Classification (NCBI taxonomy): domain Eukaryota; kingdom Metazoa; phylum Chordata; class Actinopteri; order Siluriformes; family Plotosidae; genus Neosilurus; species Neosilurus mollespiculum. The sequence goes on from JAQMYF010000017.1 coordinate 7,000,250, forward strand.
CATTTCATTTCCAAACATTAATACAAGTGTACGTCTGTACATATAAAAGAAAGAATACCGTGCCATGCATTCATCAGCAAATTAATTCTGTATCGCTGGTGAAGACACAAGATGATCAAGTGACACAATGACCACAACACTTTTTTCTACACTTCGCATTACAAGGTTGCCCTTCATGTGCGAGTAATTGCTTGGTTTTAGTCTCTAAACGAAGGAAGGGTTCATGTAAAATAGTGCGATTGAAAAAGAAACAGGCATAAGCTCAAATTTTTTTTCAAATTCAAATTCAAATTTATTTGTCACATACAAATTATACACAGTACAATATGTAGTGAAATGCTTAGTACGACTGTCCAAAATGAAAGCTATGCTTACACTGTAAGCATAAACTGTAACAACAAATTGGGTTTGGGTTTCATTTCCTTTTAATGCTTTACTATACAAAGACATAATAGACCAATGGTCGTCTGACTTTTTAGCTTACCCCCACTCCCCCAAACTATTTTTAAAGCTAAGTACCTCTTGACCAGACCACAGCCTTTTGCTTTAAAATGCTGAGTCAGCACCGTACAAAAGAAAGAGAAATCTTTGCTTGTTCAAATACTCTATGAAGAAATCAATGATTTCCATTGCATGTATTTTTTTTTTTACTTGACTGTATCCTGCAAAAGCAGTGCATTAAGACTGTTCACTGAAATCAACCAATTCCTCCAAATGATGTGAAAATGACTCACCGGCCCCGAGTTTATCCACCAGTTGCTCAACAGTATCAGTCCCCATCTTGTCAATTTTACATGAAACTGGGTTGTTCGACAACTGGGTTTTCTGCTGCTATTTTATCCATCATGAACTAAAAAAAGCATAGCTACAATAGGAATGATCAATTTCTCAGCTAGGCTGAATGAATTTGTATCTTTAGCCAAATGTAATGTGAATATGATGCATTAAGTGCTTGCTGATTTTGACGCTTTCTTCTGTATATTTATCATGAAACTGCTGGTATTTCTGATGCTCTGGTGTGGTTGCTTGTTAGCATGTTCTTTGTCTGTCTGAATCTTCTCCTCACTGAATGCATAAGCCACTTGTCCATTTGTGTCCCAACATCTCCTACACTTTCTTGCACAGACTCTGAGTGCATTCTATCCTGAACACAGATTCGGTGCTCAATAAGTATAAATGAAGTTAATTAAAATCAATAGTTATCTGTGTGTTGTCCTAATTTTTATTTATTCTTCATGATTTAATCTTAAATGTCACTGTCCACTTTCCCCTCATCGTCTCCCTGTAATACCCACAAATACCCCTGGGGCTACTTTTCAAATTTTATTTTCATTTAATTTTCCAAACCGCTTTATCATTTATTAGAGTCACAGGGAGGCTGGAGCCCATCTCAGCTGACTCCTGGCTAAGGGAGGCGACACACTGAACAGCTGGCCAGACCACTGCAGGGCCAACACAGACACACGATCATTCTCACTCACATTCACACATAGAGGCAACCAAAACTAGCCAGTTAGCCTAATGTGCATGTATTTTGGCTGTGGGAGGAAACCAGAGTACCCACAGGAAGCCCAAGCAAGCACATGGAGAACATGCAAACTCCACACAGTAAAGCTGTTGCTAGGCACAGTGCTCAAACCCAGGACCTTCTTGTTGTGAGGCAGAAGTGTGAACCACTACCCACAATGCCGTCATCCAGGGGTATGTGTACAACAATTGGAGAAGCACTTTTTGCTTTCAACTTTGTAGTATAACTTGAATTATAGTGAATTAGGCAGTGAAAGACTTAAGATGACTTAATTATTAAGCTGATGTTGAATTAAATTAAGATATGTTAAATGAGGTATGGTAAGTCTTCAGTGAAAATAATGATAACTTTGCAGTACTATGGTCCTCTGGGACTGCAGTGTGAAGACCACAGATCTGGGCATATTTGCATATTCATAATACTGTATAATGGCTCCAGTGCTTACAAGCAACAACTGAAGCCAAAATATTTCCACATTTTTATTTGAAGTCATAGTAGTATGGTTGGCACCTTCCTAACTGCTACGGTCTACTTACTTAATCAGCAAAGGAAATTATATGGTTGGAACTAAAGTCTGATGCCATGTAAAGAGCTGACTTAAACTTATAAAGGAGTTTAGCATTTGTTACGACACAGTCTAGAGTGGAAATGATTTCTAATACTGGATATCTTATTCCATTATTCATCAATCATTTCCAGTAACCACTTAATCCTGGTCAGGGTCGCAGTGGAATCCAGAGCCTATCCTGGGAACACTGAGCATGAGATAGAAATACATCCTAGATTGGATGACAGTACACCAGAAAGCACCCTGCACACACATTCTCACACAAATTCCCACCTAGGAACAATTTAGATGTGCGTGATTACCTGAAGACATGTTTCTGGAAATTTGGGAGAAACTTGCAGAAACACTCTTGTGCTTCCTTTAAAAGGTTTGTTTTTCCCTACACTGATTTGAACTTCCTTGTTTGACCAAATTTCAGATTATTCCATAATAACTATAATATCAGTGCGCTACATACTGTGGACAAGAAATACTGTATGTCTTTTACAGTGGACTACGTATCTAATGTGGATATTACTGTATTATTTCTATAATTACTTCTCCTTAGAAGGTTTTATTTTACCTTCAGTTTGTTTATTTATTTGTTTGTTAGCAGGATTACACGAAACGTTATCTGTGGATTTTTAGGGGATTTTTAATAAGAATGTGTTGTTGGTGCCAGTACAAAGTACAGTATTTGTTCCTTTCTGTCCACTATCAGGGTGGAACGGTGGCACAGTGGTTAGCACATCGGCCTCACAGCAAGCAGGTCCCTGGTTCGAGTCCTGGGCTCAGTCAGGGTGTTTCTGTGTGTGGAGTCCATGTTCTCCCTGTGTTTGGGTGGGTTTCCTCCAGGTGCTCTAGTTTCCTCCCACAGTCCAAAGACATGAAGATTAGGTTAATTAGCTGTTCCAAATTGCCCCTGGGTCTGAGTGTGAGTGTGAATGGTTGTCTGTGTGTGTGTGTGTGTGTGTGTGTATGTGTTGCTAGTCTGGTGAGCTGTTCAGGAGCTACTACGCCCTGTTGTCTGTGATATTGGGATCAAGCTGTATGATTAATCAAATTAATTAATGATCAATTAGATTAATAGAAGGATTAAGCAGTTCGGCAGATGAAGGATTAACTCGCACCCACTCACACAACTTTCCTACTTTCACGTTGATGGCTAATTTTTACATGTACCTATTCATTTTCTGCCAGTAGAGGGCACTGTCTCATAGGATAGACGGAAGGCCTGAAAGGTTCCGCCCTGACCGCTAGGATTGGATCATTCATATTCACAAAGCGGAGAGCTGTCCAATCAGCAAAATGTTTGTGCCTACGTCTAATGGTTTTCCTCGCAGCCAATCGTAGTGCAGGAGGTGGGATTTACGCCGACTCTGCAGGAAAATATAACGCGTGCAAACTCGCTACTACTGGCGCATGCGCAGTTTAGCCTTTATTCCAAACGGACGCTTCGGGGCGGAGATGACCAACAGTGCTTACTGCAGAAATATCCGATAATCAACAGACCCAGTGATGCTCATTGCAGAAGACTGACATGGCAGGTATGTCTATTTACAGCCTGTCTTGCTGTATTTTATATCTTTGGCCATTTTTCTAGAACAGTCTGACTCGCTTCGTTCATTTTCAGATTTTTTTTTTTCCAAGTTAGCTGAAACAAAGCTAACCAATGAAAATAGTTTTTTCCCCCTGCAGCTAGCTAGCAAGTTAGCTAGCCTTCTTTTGCGGCTAGCTGCATGACTTCATGATATTCCACTGTGTTACAACAGACAAATAAATGCCACATGTGAAGGGTATATGAGGTGAATTTATAAGGATTTTGTTCCAGAACTAAATGATAATCCTGAAACCCATCTCTCTATGGCACCATGTCATTATCCCTGCAGTCATGTAGAGCTCTGCAGTTTGTTCAGAAGATAATTAATTGATTCTCACGTGCATTAATGCAGATTGTCTGATTTCATTCGTCTGAAACTGCTGAGAGTTTTTAAACACCCTTTTATTACTATTACACTGGGTTTGTTTGGTTAGACCATCAGATTCACTGACCACACCATGCTCATGATATCAGGAAGAGAAAATGAAAAATCATTTTATTCTGCAGCCCTGCATTTAAATTTCTACATTTATTCAACCAAACTTTAGTCCTGAGTTGTTTCTTTCTTCATCACTAAAACTGTGAATCAGAAG
>JAQMYF010000017.1:7008436-7030821 GCA_030014195.1 Neosilurus mollespiculum
CACTACGGGGCGCTGTTTTTACCAAAATCGATGGAGCGCGATTAATAATGCTCGAAAATCGCAATTTACGAGCGCGATCGCGCCCGCTTTAACAGAAAGCCTGGTGCACTGTATTTGGAGATCACACCTCAGCACAAATGCAGCAAATGATTTAAATGAAAATGGCTATTGATTTAGGTGATAAGAGCACCTAACTTTCATTCCTGGGAAAAAAAGAACATGGAGTTCACTTACATACCTAGATAAACATTGTTGCTTTTCTGTCTGCCACAGTATTGGTGCCTCATTTGCTGCTTCTGATTCCGATTCATAGTTCTGTTTAGTAAAAGTTATTGCTTCTAGGGTTAACTAATCTATATACACTGCCCAGCCAAAAAAAAGGTCCTACACTTTAATATGTTGTTGGACTGCCCTAACCTTGATTACAGCACATAATCACCATGTCATTGTTGCTTCAGGTGATCAAGTCTAGGCTTATCAACATTAGGTGGAAACAAAATGAAATTAGTTGAAGATGATGGTCCAAAATATGGCTGGCCAGTTCAGAAAACACATGCCTCATTCATTTCAACTTAGCCTAGAGTTCTGTTCAGTACAATGTCTAGTTCATAATTAAAAGAATAAAAAAAAATGAAGGGGTGGCAGAGTGGTTAGAACATCCACCTCACAGCAAGAAGGCCTGGTTTTGATTCCTGGACTCAGGTGTTTCTGTGTGGAGTTTGCATGTTCTCCCTGTGCTTGCGTAGGTTTCCTCCAGGTACTCTGGTTCTACCCCAACAGTCCAAAAACCTGCACAGTAGGCTAATTGGCTGTTCCAAATCGTCCCTAGGTGTGAGAGTGTGAATGGTTGTGTGTGTAGTCTGGTGAGTTGTTCAGGGTGTATCCGGCCTTCGCCCAGAGTCGGCTGAGATGGGCGCCTGCCTACCTGCGACCCTAAATAGGATTAAGCGGTTTAGAAAATGAATGATGAATGAATAAAAAAAATGGGCTATTGGCAAAATGCTTCAGCACAAGAAGAATCCAATGCTTTATAATGTGGCAGTGCATAGTCATGTATTTGTATAGCCTTGCAATTTTTTTAAGCCTTCGGGTGCCATATTTATTAGTTTATTGAACATTTAAAAGTTGTTCATATATATGTACTGTGTATAACTTGCTAGTGTTGTGATTCAGATTACCTTAAAATGAGAATAGATTTTTTTATTTAGTTCTACCCAGCATGTAAAGTTACAAGTATAATGTACACAACATTCAAATATTGTTATTTAGTTTTTTATTTCTCTTTTATTTTTGGATACATACAGACATGCATATAAATCATACTACATCAAACAGAACAAAACATCACATCAGTCCTGTCTCAGCATCGCTATATTACAGATCCAAAAGATGATCTTTGTAATGTGAATGAATACTTAATAATAATGAAAATAATAATAATAAGAATACAATATATGTGATGTTATAATGGTGAATAATCTTATAGCAGTGACACTTTTTTTTTTTAAATTTACATCATTATTTAGAAGTAAAGCATGTTATTAGTGCATATGAATAAACATCTCATGTAAAGTATTTCAGCTTTAATACTATAGTAGATGAAATGGTGTAACTTGATTTTAGTTGAACTGTGTGACCTCAAAATGTGTCATGGAAAGAGGCAGCGCTGAATATTGTAAGTACTGTGGAAAGGATTCTAGGAGTCAGAAATATTGTCTGGGAATTACATTTAGAATCCTGTGCCTTTTTTAAAAAAAAAAATTTTCCTCTATCACTTCATCATATTATTCTAAATCTTAATAAATTGTTGCTCAGTGTGGCTTAGAGATGACAGACAAGGTTTTAAATGATTGTTATGAGGCTTTTGAGTCATTTTTGTTCAGATGTAAAGCGGATTACCATCAGGAACAACTTCAAACTAAAGAAAGCTTTAGCTTTGTTGCACAGTCTTAAACCTGTCAGACTTCTTCTAAAGCTTTACAGAAGCCTCATTGTAGTCTATTCACTGATGTACATACAGTGTGCCTATAGAAAATGTGTGTGTCAGATTTTTATTTATTTTTTTACCTTGTACTGAACAGATCACTCAGCACTCATTGCATATGGGAATTCTTCTGTTTTGTTGATCAAAAGTTGCCATGGTTTCACTGGAAGCATCAGAATAATACAAACGCTAACTATCTAGAACACTAGCTACACTATATGGGCAGATGTTTATGACCATCACACCCACATGTTGACCTTCCTGACACTGCAAATGCACGACTGTGTACTAGGATTCCCTGACCCCCACTGAACCCCTTTTGGGATGAAATAGATATGTTTAGCCGTATAGTGTAGCTATGCTGTAGCATATGTATGTATTCCCTTTTTTTAAAATATAAAATGAAAGGGATTATTAATGAAAGATAGAGACAGAGAGAATGCTTCAGGTTTTGTGTTTACTCCGCAAACTGTTACCTGCACGTCTGTCTGCTGGTCTTGATAGGATTTTCTGTTTGCCTGAGTCTGAACAGTGATCTGTGTGCCTTTCTTTTGTGTTTCAGTTTGGTTCCTAATACATGACCATTGCAAACAAGAAAGGGCTCAGAGCTGATCCTTGATTCACTCCCACCTCCACCTCCTCCGTCATTCCTACCGCACATCTCACCGCTGTCACACTGTCCTCATACATATCCTGTACCACCCACTCTTACTTCTGTCACTCCTGACTGCCTCATACAGTACCACAACGCCTCTCTTGGCACTCTGTCGAGTGCTGTCTAAAAGTTCACAAACATGCAGTGCAACTCCTCACCTTCCCTGCATTTCTACACCAATTTTTTCAGTGTAAAAATGGCATATGTGGTTTCTCTTCTGAGGCATAAAACTATTCTGCCATACACAGATCACCACCACTTTTTTCAGGCTGTGTTCCACTACTCTGTCTCAGAACTTCATGGTGTGAAGCATTAAAGGATCTTACATTTCAAGATATGTTTACCAGTCTGGTTAAAATCGCAACGTCTATCTTGCTGCAACATCTCCATGCCTTCACTGGCATCACATCACATAGCATCACGTATATCTTTATCCACTGGATTGTGAAAATACTGTTTTTCTTATTTTATTCCAATTAATAAATTATTAAAAATTCAACAACATCAGGTTGTGTATTGACCCTTGTGATGGTCTGGCGAGCTGCTCAAGGTGTACACCCCCTTCGTCCATTGTAGGCCGAGAAAGGTTAAATCCTCCCCATGGTCCCTTTTTGTTGCTTTCATTTCAAATTAGCTTTTTTTTTTAGTAGAGTAGGTTCATCAAATCTTTTTGATTTTCTGTACTCATGGTACATGAGCTGATATCCTAGTAGTGGAGGAGCCAGTCATTTACAGTGGATATAGACATATGGCTCTCTATTTGCACTTGGACCCATTTGCACATGTAATATTAAAAATTAAAATGTTAAAAATATTTCCATGCAATTGTATGTCCAACTTAATTACTGTTTAGTGTGTAAGTCAAAATAATAGTAAAGACAATTTCAGTATATTACAAAGTGCCGCCGCTTCTTTTTTGACTTTATACATACTAAAATTGCAGATTTTCTGGCATGAAAGTCGGACATATCTAGTCAAGTTCAGTTATAGGCTTCACAAATATATATTTCAAATTCGTACTGTATTTGATTACAAAAAATAATTTGCGGGAGTGAAAGGGATGTTTAATGTGTGGTTTTACTAATTTTGTTATATTTTGACAAAAAAAAAAATCCACCTTTTTAATGAGATATGCCTCTGAACGTAACGTCTGTCAAGATCCATACATTTGATATCTTGGTCTATATGATGTACATACCAGCAAATATCTGTACTAGGTTTTAGTAAACTGGAACGAAGGTAGCACTGATTACACTGAATAAAACAATTGTCCTAAAAATCCATACAGGTAGTTCTATTAACATGAATCTAACACAGGTGAAATGTCTGCATGTTACGTTCATTTATAAACTGGTTCACACGTCAGTGGAAAAAACCCTGAAGACAAGACCGGGTCTCATGAATATTTATTACTTCTGGTCATGCTCAGTGGACACTTTTTTAGATTGATGTGATTGATGATTGTGTTGACTGATGTGTCCGTCAGTGTTACGTGACATTAATTTAAAGTGGCTTTAGAATTTATTCTGTGGATCATACTATCTTTTAATGAACATTATTTTCTTCAGAGTCCTAACTTTGCAAATTCAGAAGAATTTTGGTTGTCGTTATAGTTTTAAAAATTGATGAAAAATAAAAAAGTGTCCCCAGAATGTACTCAAGACCAAATAATGAGCCATGTACAAAAGCATTTGCTTCAGATTTGCCAGTCTTTATAGGGCTTTATGTACTCAAATCAAACATGAAAACACTGGTTGAGGTGCTTTGGCTTGTGTAGGAATGAACATGTGGAACTCTAAAAAAGCAGATAATATTTCACAGTTGGGGATAAAAAGAAATCTAATGTTGTTCCTCACTCCATTTTTTAAAAAAATATTTTTTTTGCCTATTGAAAATTAAAGACCTTCAGCTGCTTTGTTTCACGTCACTGCACAGGGTTTGACTTCCAGCTGTGTCTTCTGAACAACACTGACCTTATGATGACTCTGCAGATAGACTACAGTGTGTGTGTGTGTGTGTGTGTGTGTGTGTGGAATTGTCTCTTTATTGTCCTCTGCAGTCACATCCTTTATCCTAGTTATGTTAGATATATAAATGTACCATCATCTCATCAACAGAATCTGTCTGAATTTCTTTGATTATCACGCTCTAAAAATCCACTAGCACCAGCTCTTATTACTGCAACAGTAACGTAATGAATAAATCACTTGCGTCTGTGCTGCTGTAGGAAAGTAATCAGTGATTGGACAAGGTGAAATGGCCTGAACTGAAGGAATCACTACTACCAGACTAAAGTGGGATATTTTTCAGTTTAAACTTGTACTAATTTGTCAGTGTTAACACTGTTTTTTTTTTTTTTAAACATTTTTAATTACACTTAATATTGAGCAATGTCCATGAGACAAGTCAGTTCCTGTTATCACTTGAGCTATAACTCCTATAAACAGACATTGCCTCAGCAGCCTCTGTTTTTCTTTCTCTTTGAGCTAATGACAAAAATGCAGCTTGTCGAGTTATAGAGAAATCAGAGTATTTTTTAAGACTCACCCTTTCGGTAGACTTCAAGCAACAGCTTTAATTCTGATTGATACCAAGCACTGACACTGGAGACTCCCTCTATAAAGCCTAATGCTGAGGTCTCACACTGTGGCCATTCTGTGACCATTCCAGCAGATTCTCTCGCAAAAAATACGGGTGGAGGTTGTGCACTTGCCCAAGAAACGTGAACATCTGGGATGCACCCAGTATGTTGTTGCACTGATGCATTGGTAGTGCCAGTAACTGCATTGCATATGTGACAGCCGCTGTTTCATGTACATTTTTACAACCATGGAAATCTGTGGTAACATCTGGTAGCCTGTGTATGTCTCACGGATGCCTTCATGGTTGCAGTGATCTGGCGCTTGACCCGTGGTGAATTATACATGTGCGCACTTTCTGTAAATGGCAAGGCAAGGCAGTGCCCCAGGTCGTATGTATTCTGCTGGAAGTGCGCAGAAAATTTATGGTATAATGCTGATTGACACCTGGTAGGAGAAAGATTACCTATGCTCATCTATCAGGAAGTAATCTGGCTATGTAAGACCGAGGCTTAAATAAAGATCTCGCAGCCTGCCCTGTGATATAAGAGGATTTATAGAACTGTTCCTTCCTGTACAATAATTTAACTAATTGTGCAGGGTTCCAAGAGATTTAGTGTAATCACAGTGGGATGTTTCATTGTTTCATATTTGTTTATAGAACTGTTAAATAATAGAAATAAATAAAGCCTGACATGGTGACCTGGAAACCAGAGGTTTGTGTAAGGGCCTAGAATTACTGTGAAGCAGCAGATTTGGGACCAAAAGGTCGCTGGTTCGATTCCCGAACCAGCAGGAAAAATGTGTGGCAGTGACGGAGTGAGCTGCACCTTCCCTTCCTCCACCTTCATGGCTAAAGTGCTCTTAAGCATGACACCTAACCCCAATCTGCTCTTTGGGTGCCCCACTGCTCCGAGTGTGTGTGCTCACTTTGGATGGGTTAAATGCAGAGGCAATAATTTCTGCAGGATTAATTCAGTATAGCAAAAAAAACCCCCAAAAAACCAGAAGGGGTTTATTTCATGACTGACTTGCTGTCCATTTATGCTGCTTATTACATGACTACTAATGAAAGAACTCAAGAGAAGTGGAATGCTGTGAGGGGCAGTTAATCCAAGTCTATATAGTCCACTTGTATCCGTTTTGTTTATTCCTGCATGGAAGGTGGTGGGGACGATTGCGAGAACTCTAAAAACTGAGGCGCATGCGCTACCGCATAAATTGAGTCACCCATGGAATTCTGGGAGGGCTACCAAGCCCAACCAAAGTGAGCTCAACCTTCCTATGATCGTGCTGCGCATGCGCTACCACATAAATCGAGTCAGATGGGAAAGCACAATTAGTGTTGCTGTTCTGCTCGCCGCGCTCGCTTAATAATATCTTCATAGCTTTTTCAGTGATCCTTACTTTCACTAATAATGTGGTCCATAGCAACAATCTGCTGTACTTCAAGTTCTTAGTATAAAGAAATAAAGCAAAGAATTCTGTAATTGAGTGATGAAATGAATTGTGTAATTATATTTTTATTCCTTTATGTTAAATTCTATAAGAGGATGTTATTGTTTACTGTACTGTACCTATGAAGCCAAAATCAGATGTTATAAGCAAAAAAGAGGATTAATTCTATTAGTACAGTTGCATCTCAGCTATTTGACAATTCAGTACATTTACATTTATGACACCCTTATCTAGAGTGACTTACATCTAAAAAATTTTATACAATTGAGGGTTAAGGGACTTGATTAAGCACACAGCAGTAGCAGCTTGTGGGTGCTGGGCTTGAACCCCCAATCTTCAAATTAGTAGCCCATTGCCTTAACCACTGACCCACCCCTGCCCTAGTCAGTAGTCATCATTTTTATCTTATGTGACCAAAAGCAAAACAGCCTTACTCACAACAGCAGAACAACAATAAACTGAGAGAAATATTTGTGAAAGTATGCTAAGCAATTTCTGTGTTGACTGAACAAAGGCACTAGAGCACAGTTCTGCTCTCACTGCTGTGTGTCCGAAGTTTAACCAGGACTGGAAATGATGACAAATGCATCGTATTTTGGATCATGTTGTAATGCCACAAGTCTTTTCCATGTGTCCTGTAGATTTGTTTTTAATGGTCAAAAGTACCTGCAATCTATTATGAGGTGCTTTCTGTATACCCAATACTGTAATGAAATATTCATCGATTGTTTTATGAGTCACTCAGAGTTCGCTCATGTTGCATTAGCATTTTAAAGTGATTGCAGTGGCAGGCTTCATGGACTCAGTGTTCCAGATGGACACGATGACCTTGAAAGGAAGAGGAGACTGTACATCACTGTCGTCCGCACAAGCAGTTCAGCTCAGAATTTGCCACTGAAATGACAGTCCAATATGAGCGAATAACAGAGCCGGCATTTCTGTGACACAAATAAACAGTATAGTGTGGCTTTTTCCACGAATAGGCGAACTTAAGATGTCATTTAATTGTCAGTACTTTTCTTAGATTTACTATGTAGTACTGTTATGATAAAATCCTGCAGCATGTTTGGGCTTGTGCCGCTGTAGTGTACTGGTATTGGAAACTTTGTAAACACCACCTGTTATTGAATGAGCTTTTCAGAAATGGTCTTTCATTAATTCCCATTGAGTTACTGCTTTATAATCTTGTTAGACTTGTGGGGGACTCGGAGCCCATCCCATGATCACTAGACTTAATGTTGAAAAACACACTGGGCAGGACGCCAGACCATCTCAGAGCACCACTACATACACTCCCACCCAGTACATGCACAGTAATATTCCATTAATGCTATGAATTTGACAATATTTGTAATGTGATATGGGTTATTAATCAGCTCTGTACATTGTACATAAACCTGGCTGCATGATAAGGGGAATTGTGGACTATTCATTTTCATTAGCCATGTTAACAACTTAGTAGGAATATTATGTTTTTCATATTAAGGTTAGAAAACAATTCTGAGAAAATCAGAATTGGCAAAAATCATTATTGGCAGATCACACTTGCTGAAAAAATTGGAAATCTAAATTGGTCATGAAAATTGTAATCAGTGCATCTGTAAACTTTCCATCATGTTTCTAGTGTGAAACAACACTTTCTACTTAACAATTTCAGGTTTTGATAAAATTGTGAAACATTGTGATTATGTGCAATATTGTGATGACAAGTAACTAGATAGAAGAAAAGTCCACAATTCCAAGGATGGAGCCGTAAGATATTTACTGTGAAAGAATTATATAGAGGAGTCATTTTTAACAAACTTTGTATAATAAATTTAATCGGTTCTCCTCACACTGCCTTTCTCAAAGTTGCCTTCAATTTTCCCATGAAAACATTCATGACCAAGAAGTGTCATTCTCAGAACTGGCAGCTAGTGAACTAAAGACCCTAAAGTTCCGATAATTCAGGTACCTCTCGTTTGTCAGAAATGTCCTCTGAAGGAGTTATTGTTTTTGAAGAACTGGAGGAGGAGGAGTAAGGTTTAATGAGGTTGGGCCTTGCATTCTTGAGCCAGAAGCTGACGATACCTTTGTGCCGGGTGCACCCGACATGAAATAGTGTCTCAATCCGAGCGGGCTGGGAGAATGATCAGAATATCCATTACTTTTCGGTCCAGTAGCGTAATTTGTATTTGTGTTATTGGCGAGTGAACAAAGTACAGTATAAAGCAGTAAACCTGATTCTTGGTTCTTAATTCACTCTCACTGTCAGTGTGGGCGGGGTTTGGCCTTGTCTGGGGACTTTTTTTTTTTATCAATCCTTTGATTGATTTTATTTATCAATCCTTTCATGCTGACAGCTAGAACTGATGGATTTTATTATACACAAATCATAAATAATTACTGTCTTTAAAAACTAGCCTACACTGCATCAGTGCATGCACTACAGGTTAGTGTACGATAGCCCTAGCCAATGTAGTCCCATGTGCTGGGCGAGCAAAGCATAGCCAGCATGTAATCGAGAGGCCTGAGGGCTGAATGAAAAATTAGACTCACATCTCGGTGTATCCACTGTCATAAATCATCTTATTTATGAAACAATTATACACAAAGTGCTTGTAACCGAGCTCTGCAGAGCCTTGAAATTCTCCTGCTTGGCTTTAACAAAATCAGTCCAATCAAACTTTAACCCTTTGTTTATGCCACCTGAACATTGCAACACAGCAATGAGGCATTACTGAGAAAAGGGGGGGATATGATGACAACATGGTGACTAGTGAGCCAGTGCACTAATACTAACTTTTGAACTACATTTGTGTATAAGAATATGAAGGGAAATTTTGGTCTGTGCTGAAGCTGTGACAGTGTGAGCCTTTTCACTGTCTTCTAGAGCACTGGGGATGCATAAAATGAGGATTATTGTTCCAAAGTCTGTACATATTATGTAAAATTTCCTATATGAATAAATACACAATAGTATGGAGTACCTACAAATAAAAAAATAATGAACAAAAAGTGTCAGCTTTTCTTGAAAATATACAAGTAAGTTACATTTTGGACAAATTTGAGTTTCCCACTTGAAAAATTCTCAGGATTCCAACTGAAATAATTATCAAAGGAGGATGTTTGTCACTAGTATATGTCATGCACTGGTGGCAATATCCTCGATTTGTTCTGCACAGGGCAGATCTGAGTACAAGCGAGGAAGTGTCCGTCCAAAATGTCCACTCCGACTTTTCTACCGCTTGTGATAATAAGAAATGTTTCTTTTTTCAATCAGATGCACTTTTTATAAAGTACATCTAGGTATATAACCTTTTAGCAAAACATATCTGAACCAGATTCTGAAATGTTGGTTACATGTGAATATGCGTCCGTCCAACAGTGTCCACTCCAAAATCTTTTTTTCTAGTTCTCAAACTCCAGTTGAACTTTACTTGTAATAGTTCAGACATTTTAATATTGTAATATAATAATGTGATTAAAATTTAATTAACAAACTGAACTGGTTTTAACTTTGAAATCTTACTACTATGGCCCTGCGATGGCCTGGCGAGCTGTCCAGGGTGTACCCCGCCCACGCCTAGAGTCGGCTGAGATGGGCGCCAGCCTCCCCGCGACCCTAATTAGGAATAAGCGGTTCAGAAAATGAATGAATGAATGAATGAATGAATCTTACTACTATTGCCATAACTTTCGAGAACATAACGTTACAGACAAAATTAAAAATGTTTTATAACCTTGAACATTTAAGAAAATTACTACTTAAAAATCTAGCAAATTAAAAGCCTTTATTTTTGACCCCTTTGCGACTGATTGCTCTAAAAGACTGTGAAAATACACCTAAGACAAGAGGCTTAGACTACATGACGTATAAATGCAGTGATCCCCTCCTCATGATTTTCCTGTTATTTGTCTGGTTTGTTTCCTCTCGTGGCCTTGAGCATTTTCATCTATTTCAGTATCTGCTTTAGCGCTTCAGGATGAATTTGTAAGCTGTTATTGTGGCAGGTTTATTACAAAGAATCAGGTATTTTAAACATGTGGTACTTAGTGGTTCAGACAGATTGGCTTGTTTTTTACTGCTCAACTAAGTGAAATGAACCGCTTTGGTCAGCGTGGATACCACTCTGGCTTTGATGAATAAAACATGAAAGCGCCTTAAGTGAACCTCGTCAGATGAACTGGACAAAAACCCAACAGACTGGTGTGCACGTGGGTGCTGTGGATAAAAATGTAAATGAATTAGGACCAAGAGAGAAGAGATGCAGGTTGACTAATATAAATTTACTGATATAGTGTTATGGTAGACCTAGAGTTTTCTTGACCTTTCATACATGTCTGTGCTGTTTTATAGTGTTGTTAAAGTGATACATTAATTAGTTCATTCATTCATTCATTTTCTGAACCGCTTAATCCTAATTAGGGTCACGGGTAGGCTGGCGCCCATCTCATCCGACTATGGGCGAGGGCAGAGTACACCATGGACAGCTCGCCAGGCCATTGCAGTAAAGTGATACATGTCCACGGTTAACTCAGTGAGCTTCAAATGGAAAATTACAGCAGCTGGGCAAGAACTTGGCAGTTACATCCCAAGTACGGGCTTGACCTCAAACCTTCCTGTATAAACGAATAAACCCCTGAACACAGCTAATTAAAGGAATATAGTTCCTATTATAGTATTGTTTCTTACAATATTGACATACAGGGCCTGACCTGGTCTGATCTTTCTCAGATTTCTTTTCTTGGACACTGGACTTATTATGGCTAACGGAGGACTCAGGCTTTTGATCAGAGTAAGGCCTTCCTTTTGGGTAAGAACATAGCTGTCAGCCAGGATGGCAGCCTCTTTAACCGTGTCAACTTGGTGTTCGTTCAAGTAGGCTTTGCGGTCCTTTTGGACACACCATTTTAGTTCTTCAAGCAGCATAACTTGCTTCATTTTGTTCAGGCTGTCAACTTTATTGGATCTGCACCACCTGTCAAACCACATTTCCTTCTTATGGGCAAACTCCACAAATGTGAAGTTGTCTGGTTTGCGATAGCTTCTAAGCCTCTGGCAGTATGCCTCTGGCACCAGCTCATGAGCATCGAGGATGGTGGCCTTGACCACGTCGTAGTTCTTTCATTGTTCCGATGAAAGTGAAGCGAGCATTTCTCAGCTTTTGCCTGTTAGCACAGTTCGAAATAGGGATGGCCATGCATGGCGGGGCTACTAATGATTGGCGGCTGTGTTTTCAACTGCATCTTCACTAAAGGCTGGTACCAGGTTGGTGGGTTGAGTTTCACCTCCATGTTGGCCCATCTCCATTTTCTTCATCTCCATGTCTATTCGGCGTCTCTCATTTTCTGCCTCCACTCTGTGGTTTTCGGCCTCTATCAACGGATCTGTAATTCCATTTCTTTGAGCTGAAGTTCTCTACTAGAATCAACAGAGTCTTGTGCTGTTTTATCTTCCTCCTTTACATTTTTCTCTAAGGTGCTTTGGGGATCACTGTATCCCCCCGACAGCAGACCTTTCTCAACTAAAGCCGTTTGTATCCTTTTCTTTATGTCTGTGTTCTTTTTTGAATTCTTCATGTCAATCTCAAGGGTTGTAGCGATCTTCTTTAACTCTATTTGAAAAGTCTCCAAATCCTCTAGAGTGGGATTTTTTTATGAAGTCTGTAAGCTTAGACATGGTACCTACAATGGCTTAATATAAACAAAATTGTTTCGTCCCGGACGAGCCGCCAATTTTGAAACCGACTGGCGCAAGTTCCAGAAGTGTTCGGAACAATCTGAGTCAGGCAAAGGGAGTCGATTTAACAATTTATTAAAAGTGAGCCAGTGAATATAGCAATCAACGGTACATTAAGTAACCTAGTCGGGAGATAGGCAGTTGTAGGCCGGTTTTAGTGAAGGAGGCAACAGGTGAAGGTCGGAGATGACTCGCGATGGGTAGTCTTGAGTTTTCTTGGGTATTCTTGGTGTAACGCTTTTATTTGTCTGCGTTCCAGCATAGTCTGTTCATCAACTACAGAGTACTCTTCACACTTATATAGCTAATATAACTATCTGTGACATCATCACTACATCACAATAGATATATGTTCTTTCCGTTAAGTTTGTCATAATATATACACATGTCAGTTATGTTACTATAGTTAGAAGATGTGCCTGTTACGTCACAATATCAAATCAAATTTAGTTTTGGACCACCCTATACAGTGGACCTTTATTAATAAATCAGAATTTTATATTAAAAAAATTAAAAGGAAAAAGAAATGTAGGAAATTAAGATTTTAGCTTCTGATCATTTCAATTTCACAAGTAGTAAAAACAGAACTGTAAAAGTACTGACCCCTCATAATACACAATAGATCCATTGCATGTTTTTGTTTTGATTTGCAGTCTCATGCGGCGTGGCTGGTTGCCAAAAGAGAGGAAAACACAGAGGAACACAAGTGTAAAAAGCCAGCGACAAACTCAAAACAAATTACAAACTTGGATAAAGTTGTGTTGGAAAGATATCATGATAAACTGTTTGCTGGCAGAGAGAAGCTTCTTGACCAGCATTGCTGTTAAAAACTGGGAAGTTAGTAAGTGGCGGAATGTGAACTTTATGGATATTTACAATTATCTGATGGATTACTCTGGATCTCTGGGAAAACTACCATTGTTAAAGTTCTCTAAGTTTTGTTATGGACACAGTATCAGTTTAAAAAAAATCCTCTGGAAAGCAATTGAACTAAAATGTCATTGCATAACAGATATATATATATATATATATATATATATACAGAGTGTGTGATTTAAAATAAACATATGCGTATATATTTATGATAATCATTTCCAACCAAAGTTAAGTTAGCAAGTTAAGGCTCATTCAATGCTGCCTGTTTGAGATCCCTTTGCCAGTTTAATTTTATGTTGCTATCCCTCGGAAATTGCTAAAAATGTATGTGTCTTTAACAAAACACTTTGTGCACTCGGGGGCATAACAGTTAACCAGCATTTTGTTTATCATGTTAAAATAGCAATGGGTCTATAAAAAGAATTGTATTTGTATTCATTTGTTTATCTTCAGTACTTGATTTATCTTGGGGCAGGTTGGACCTGGAGCCTATCCTGGAAACACTGGATATAAGATGGGAAAACACACTAGATGGGACCTTCTTATGAAGTGCCTCCACCTTAAATGTTCCACACTTTTTTGGCCACAAGCTTTAGAATCTTGAACCAGGATCAATGCAGGAGCTCTAGAATCTGTAAGGGGGCATAGCGTTACCCACTGCACGATTGTGAACTGGTGTTAATATAAAAGCCAGTTGCTGAAAACCCAGTCTTAAATACAGTAATAATGAGATTATCACACTCTGATACTCAGATCAGGGTTGAGAACATGATACTCGGACGTCTCTGACTCTGTGTTCAGTCTTTAAGTCCTGCTGTTATCTGAGATGGTGCAGTATCCATGTGCAAGACACATTCCTAAAAGTCAAAAGAGAAGCTTAACGTTCCCAGTTCATTTCTAGTTCTCCTTCTGATTCTGCACCTCCGAAATGTTTTGGTAGATATTGGCATTAAAGTGCAGATTATTATAGAATTAGATATTTGATCGAATTCCTGAGTTGGTTGGGGCGAATGGCGTTGCTCCAGAACTTTGCCAGTTTTGGGATTTATTGCCACTAAGATGTGTTGTTCTATAGCTACAGAGGAACATACCCTACATTTCAATCAGCTGCTTTCTCTGTGGGTACCAGACCAATAACAGCATCATTATTTTTGCTTTTTTGCTTTGCTATACTGTATTAATCCCGCAAGGGAATTTATTGCTTCTGCCCATCCAACCCTTTCAAAGTGAGCACACACACACACACACTCAGAGCAGTGGACTGCCACACACATTGGTGCGCCCGGAGAGCGGTTAGGAGTTAGGTGCCTTGCTCAAGGGCACTTCAGCCATGAATGTAGAGGAATTGAAGGTGCAGCTCACTCCCCCACTGCCACACATTTTTCCTAATGGCCTTTCGGACCCAAAGCTGCTTCTCTAACTCTTAGGCTACGGTTGCCCCTGAATGAGTGAAGCACAGCTCTGTTCAAACATCCTGGGATAGATTACTTTAACTCACTTATGCTCAATAGCATTCGGTGTAAAAGCGTGCTAAACCTGTGATCACGTCCTACATACAATTGCTAAAAATGGCAGTAGTACACTAATATCAGTTGACACAGCAAAGTTTCACCCTAAACGATCTCATTTTTTGGAGGGATTCATTTGAGTGTGCATCCTCAAAATAAAATACCAAACGTCATTGCATTATAAAATATGAGAGGTAATTATATACCAGTATGCAAATTAAGCAGTGGGAATGGTTATGGAAGAGTTGTTGGCACGCTTGCCGCACAGCAAGAAGGTTCTGGGTTCGAGTCCAGTGGTCAGCAAGGGTGTTTGTGTGTGGACTTTGCATGTTTTTTTTTTCTGTGCTTGTGTGTGTTTCCTGCAGACGCTCCAGTTTCCTCCCACAGTCCAAACAACACATCCGGCTAATTGGCAGTTCTGCTTTCTCCTAGGTGTGTGTCTGTGTTTGTCCTTGAAAACAGGTTCTGCAGGGGGCTTGCAATTCTCTCAGCTAAAAACATTTACTGCAAAAGAAACCACAAAAGTAGCCCAATGCATCATGGGTGCGGTTTGGGATGCGAGTGAATTCAGACTGTGTTGTTCCAGTAGAATATTGTGTGCATGTCTGGTGTATTTCAGCAGACTTTTTGAAAATGTTGGTAAGCAGAACTGAAAAGATGAAAATAGATGTTGATTCCAGCTTTCTAATCATGAACCAGCGTGGCTTGTGTTGCAGATCACCTTATACAGCCATGTTCATTTGCATGTATAATTTAGTCTAATTAGCTCATTAGACAAGAGACTAATTACAGGGTCAGAAAAGTGGAGAGTTTTCACAGATTTTTTCATTTTATTTATTCTCTCTGGTCTGATTAATGAACTGATGATATGGTTGTAAAGTAAAAAACATTTGTTAATGCTGACAAAAATAGACCAGATTGTGAAGTATTGTGAAGAGGTAGGTGAGGTCTGTTTGCTCTGATAGCAGAGCCTAAGCATATGTGTGATGGCTTTTTTTTGAAAACTTGTTCAAAGTATTAGTATATACTACACGTAAACACAAGAAATGCAAACTAAAAAAATTTTACGGGTTTATTATTCCACTTTTAAAGCATGACAATGATGAGGCCGCCTGGTTTGTCAAAGCATGACAAACCGTTAGTCATTTATGAAATGTAAATTTCCTTAGACACTTCTTTAACTTTACTTTTTCTGTATCTTGTATTTCTATGTGCAAAGCACTCTAAATTAAACAGTAAAATAAAACATTTAAGTATGGACAGAAATGTACTTTGAACTTGGCATTTTAGCCTCAGCAACCATGATAAAAAAATTGAGTTTGTGTCTGCCATTTCCAGTGAAGCATTGTCCACACGGAATAATCCCAAGATAGCGGACCAATCAGATCGTGCCATTTCTGTGTAGTATAAGAGATTTTGTCATTTCTGATGGGTGGAAAGCCATCGAATAATTCTTGTTATTGCATCATTGCCATGGGATAGCTGAATTATTGCACTGTTTCATGGGATAACTTGAATGATTGATTATTACATGACTGGTGCACACAACAGAGTAACGGCTGTTGACCTTTTTTTTTATTGAAAATATTTTGAGTGAATAATAAAACAATTGTAGAATTCAGCTTTCATTGATATGGAGAATTATCTTGTCTAGGAGGGTTTTATTCACCCTCAACCAAATAATTCTTCATATCATACTTCACCTCATTAAATTATTGCTTATTGTCTCCCTAGATAGCAAAACAACCAGATTACGCTCTTCCTGTGTAGTATATTCTAATATTTTAGATCTAGTTCCAACTGAATTCATATTTAATCAAGTCTCATTGATTCAATAGGATTGAATTGAATTGCGGCATTGGTGTTCGTACCGGTCCTCTTTTGTTTTTAATCCATGAACTGATCATTTACCTTTGTAAGGATTAAAATCTAACTGGTACCAATCATTTATCCATGCTATTTGCTTACTGGAATCTTTGTTCTTTGTTCAGTGCCCTCCACAATTATTATGTAACACCTCTTATAAAGAAATCCACATTTTGGTAGTCACTTCATCTCACACTGAATAGATGAGGAAAATCCAGCCTTCAATGGAAATAAACTTATTCAGAGAAAAAGAAATCCCTCTTCAAGAATGAATTATTTTCACAGAAACATGTGTTGTAATTATTGGCACCCCTGAAATCGATACTTTACCTTTTTACAGAATCTCAACTCACGCCACAGCTATATGGTATGCTATATAATACATTACTGTTTACTCTGTTGACAAACCACTGAAGTTGGGTCACCACAGAAACACTAACTGTGTTACTTATTTGCTGGTATAAGACAGATAGAGGTGTGTGTATCATGTGCATGTCCCTTAATTCTGGAGAGCTGATTACGACCTCATTACACCCAGTGTTGGTGTGTTCGACAAAATTTAATCGCAGCAAGATCTTCAGCTGTGGCATAACACAGCCCGTGTTGTCTCGCTCACAGATCTTTGTTTTTCCTCTGTATTTGATTAAATACATGCTGTTAGCATTCAATACTACTTATACTCCTTTAAACCTCACACATGGTGAGGAGTTACACACGCAAAGCTTATTTCACTGAGGTAGTAAACTTAATTTGATTGACATTTTTATTTAGTAATAGTGAAAAAGTATGGAAATAAAGTTCTGAGCTTTGATAAATGTGTTGCAGGAGTTTTTAGTGTGATCAGAAAAGCTTTATCCAGACAATAGGCTAAAAAATGTTACAGTTCCATCTATGGACAGATTTTTGTTATTTCGTGCTGAACTTTTACTTGATACTCAGTAATGAAGCAAACACTGAAAACAAACCAAATAGGAACAGATTCAAAAACCAGATGGAAAAAAACCACACGCACGTGTACAGCAGCTTTGCAAGACGTTATGCACTAAGACAAACAAATATGACGCTTTTGTAGTTTTTCCGTTTTTGACTCCCAAGTGGCACAACCGAAAAGCATTCATCTAATTAACAGAAGTTTGCAGGTTCAAATCCTGATCATCCTACATGTCTGTCTGGAGCCAATGGAGCAAAATCGACATTGTTTTCTTGTGCCAACACTCACACAACCATTTACACTCACACCTAGGGGTAATTCGGAACAGTCAGTTAGCCTACTGTGAATGTTTTTGTGGGGACTGTGGGAGGAAACCGGACTACCCGGAGGAAACCCACGCAAGCACGGGGAGAACATACAAACATGCACACACAGAAAAGCCCGAACCCAGGAATTGAACTCAGGAGCTTCTTGATGTGAGGTGAACATGCTAGCCACTGCACCACCATGCCGTGGTTGTTGGGGTGATTTTTATTCATTCATTCATTTTCTGAACCGCTTAACCCTGATTAGGGTCGTGGGGAGGCTGGCACCCATCTCAGTCAACTCGGAGGGCAGAGTACACCCTGGAGAGCTTGGCAGGACATCGTGAGGCAGAAACATGCTGACTGCAGTCCACTGGCCTACTCTTTATGAACGACAGCAGTGGTTCTTTTACATGCCTCTCACCACCGACCGTGAGAGACATGGCTGGCCTTTGATAACCAGGTTAGCTGCAATGGCGTTATATTTATTTATTTATTTTTAGAAATGAAATATTACTATGGGGAGGTTAGGGTAGCATACTGGTTAGTATCACAGCAAGAAGGTCCTGGGTTTGAGTGTTACGTTGGAAAGGTGTTTCTGTGTGGTGTTTGCATGTTCTCCCTGCGCTTGTGTGAGTTTCCACTGGGTACTCTGGTTTCCTCCCACAGTCAAAAGACATGCATGTTAGCTAATTGGCTGTTCTGGATTCCACCGGATGTGAATGTGAATGTGAGTAGCTGTTGGTCTGTGTTAGCCCTGCAACACACTGTTGTTTTGTTAAGGGTGAACCCTGCCTTTACTCAGTCAGCTGGGACTGGCTCCATCTTCCCCATGACCATTAACAGTCTAAGCAGTACAGATAATGAATGAATGAATTATTAGAGTTTATGACATTTTTCATGGTATTTACTGGGGCTCTTTCAGTCATATTGTTGGGAATCGAATAGATTAAACCTTGAGTGCAGCTGATTTCTAGTAAGATTTTATTAACAGGTGATCTAAGAATGATGACAAATAATTTTATAAGGATGTGCTTATTTTATTATCCATGCCTTCATTTTACACCAAAATGCTGCAAGTTTCCTTTAAAACATTGATGCTTAGATGATATTGAATGATAGTTTATCTGTGCAGATGTATCGTGTGTGTGTGTGTGTGTGTGTGTGTGTGTGTGAGAGGGAGAGAGAGAGATCTCTTGGTACTCTTACTGCAGTGTGTGTGTGTGAGTTCAGTACTCTTTCTGCAGTGTGTGTGTACTGCAGTAGGGTACTGCAGAGGGAAACCCGCATAATGAATGCAGTGCAGCCAGAATGAAGGCCTGAAAGACCTGATGAGCTGCAGCACTATCAATGTGTTCTTTATGCTCCTGCACGGGTTTTACAACCACATGTTCACTCTGTTATCTCTGTTTAATAAACTTGCAGTGTGAAACCTAGCAATTAAATCTACCAAATTCACTAATAATATTAAATTCTGTTGTACTGCAAGTATAATGACAATAAAAGGCTTGTATCTTATTCTATTCTAATAGAGTTTTTCTCTCATACAGTGCAGTGGAACACGACCCTGCAGCCTATCCATTATCCCTCATGTTGTTGCTGAAATTACAAACATAAGAATCAAGTTGCTTGGTGAAAAGTGAGCGTACTGGTTGTCATCAACTAGCCGTTTGACCTATTTAGTCGCAAATTTACTAGAACATTCTCACATAGCCTGAGCCGAACCGGCCAATCAGAACTCTTCTTTCACAGCTGGCCTGGAAACCCAGTCATCTCCACAAAGTGTAAGCGAACTACATGCCGAAATGAGGCCAGGAGTCCCTCTGCAGCTCTGCTACAGCTTATTTTCACACACACACACACACACACACACACACACACACACACACACACACACACACACACACACACACAAATCAAACCCTATCCTTAACCTCACTATCCAAAAAGAAAAGAAATTTGTTTGAGGTTTGTGATTTTTTTTTTTTTTCTTATTTACCTTTTGAAAACCTGGCAAGTGTTGACATAATAATTTTAAAACTGGTAGATATTCCTGTCCTTGTTGGGATTTTGGGTTGGCACCCTCTACCAGAAGGTTAAGTACTTATGCCTTAAATATATGAATAACTGGATGTTGTGCAGAAATCAGTGCTGTACATATAAAGTGAAGTTGAACCTGTGAGAAGGTATACACTAAATGTTCAATATAACACTATTGTTTGTGTGTGGGTGTGTGTATGTGTGTGAGATCCAAAGATCTGGTTCAGATACCTGTAACTGCCTCAGGCATATATTACACACCAGGAAAGAATAAACTACAGAAAGCACTTGCTCTACTAGAACTACTGGCTCTTGTATTTGTCTGTGTGAACCACAGTGGCAGCAGTGTTGGATTGGTCAGCTTTAACCCTTAAACAGGCACAAGTGGAAAATAAATTGTAAAACTATTATTATTATTATTATTATTCTATTTAAGATCTAAGTAAAACATTCTCATAATTATTATTATTTTTTTTATATCTTGTATATTTTGGATATTATGAGTAGTATCTCCCAGTATATGTTGCCTTATTAGGGTAATAAACGAGTGAAAATTTGTAGTATCTCCTGGTGCGCGTGACTCTGTTCATTTGGACTTAAAGTTCCTTTCAGACTTAGACTTAGACTTAACTTTATTGATTCCTTTGGGATGAGTCCCTCAGGGAAATTTAAATTTCCAGCAGCACATAAAAAAAGCAGTACACAGGTATAAAAAAGTAGCACACAGATAAAGAATAAACAGTAAACACTTAGCTAACATATAAAAGAATAAAAATTATGTATAAATTAAATTACATTTAAGTAATATAAGTAAATATAAAGAACTGAATATGGCTTGTATAGAATATAATTAAAAAAAAAAATGATTGCACTATAGATGAAAGTGAGGTTATATGCACCATAGAATGAAGTTATTGCACCATAGAATGCTGTACATGTTGAAGTGTTTGTACAGTATATAGTAATGAACTTGTGGATTTTTCCCAAAAGCAACACTATGATATGATCGAGTGAGTATTGCCGTAGACGCGCCCTTTACCAGTGAATTAATGTTGAAAGATTGATTTTTTTTAACAATTGAGTAATTCTCAAACCTGATTGGTCAGAAGGTGTTGATTAATTTTCTCTAACAGCAGCTCTGACGATAATTTCAGCTGTAATTCAAAACAAACATCACACACCGATGCTCTACATGAAGTCAGCTCAATGTATTCTTATTTAAGAAAAAAAACATATAATTATTAATATCATGAAGTGTTCTGTATGGAAACTGATATAACATCTCCAGAGTGAGTGCATTGAGTCAGAAAGATTTCTGTCATGGGAAAATGATTTCTGGTTTCTTGCTAACATGATAAGCTTTGTTTTTTCAGGAGAGAAAAGAGAGGCTGTTGAGGGACCAGCTGTTTAAAACTTTAGAGTTAGTTTAAAGTATACAGGAATTAAACTGTCCTGATATTTCACATCATTAATCGTTAAATGGTTAAAAATGTGACATGTTGGTAAATATAAAATCACAATTGTTGGCACATTTCTGTGGTATTCAATTTTATTTGTACAATTTAAATTGTCATAATTGACAGTTTACAGAGCAAAGAGATTGGGTTATAAATTTATACCTATCGTTGCTGTCCGATAAACACGTGTATCCAAAAACTCTGCATATTTTAAGTTTGTATATTTAAGTGTATATTTTGGTTGGTGTACATTATTCTGTAAATGATAAATTAAGAATATGGACCAGGGACGAAGCTAGGCATAAAGCTCAACTGGGGCTCGATCTGTGATATGCCATAAAAAATCTAGCCCTGTAAAAATATTGAATGTCCATTCCCAAATTTTAAATAGCTAATTTCATTTTATTTATTTATTTGTTTGTTTGTTTTTGGTGGAATTTGATCTGAATCTAAATTAATGCTATTATAAATATTGAATGCTGTTTAAAGTTTATTGCGGCATTTATACTGGGGCACGTAAAGGGTGATACCAATGATATGGGGCCATCATCAGCAGGAGTGAGGGGTTTCTTAATAGCTAACAAGTAAGACATCAGGATGGAACCAGTGATCTTAAAATAACTGGATATCAGACTGGGCCGCTGAGGCTGAAGTCACCGGAAATGCTCGTGCAGCCATATTGCTACATCCAAAACATTCCCTGCTGTGGTCTTAAAAGCCTGATTCCAATGGAAGCATCTCCTGTTTACTTTTACACTTCTTCATTTTTTTATTATTTTGTAGTCTGTTACTTTTTAATTATGCCTTCGTGTGCAGCAATAAGCTGAACAAACTGGAAGAAACCAGGATGCGGGAAATCATTCCATGTGTAAGTAGCGTTTTAAGTATCTTTGGAGAATTTATACACATGTGTACTACATGTGCACGGAAAGAAACATTCCAAATTCCCATGTAATGCCATGTATTAGGACAAATACAGTAACTAGACCCACAGATATAACAGT
>JAQMYF010000017.1:7067953-7094038 GCA_030014195.1 Neosilurus mollespiculum
CCCGGAGTCGGCTGAGATGGGCGCCAGCCTCCCCGCGACCCTAATTAGGAATAAGCGGTTCAGAAAATGACATGACAAGACTCCCAGGGACTTGGAGGAAAAAGAATGGAAAAATGTACAATTCATGCTACGTCATGTTCATACTATGTCCTTACTACGTCCATGCCAGGTTCTCACTTTGTCTGATGTGGTACCACTAGTTTCTTGCCGCACACATGATTTCGTGTGCACCATGTCTAATGCACTCTTGCTAAGTTTTTACTTTGAGCAGTCAGGGCACAGCATAGGCTGATCACACGCTTATCACTTTCTCACTGTGTTTGTCCAGACCTTATAAATACTGCACCATTTTATCATTCATTCTACAAGTTTTCTTGTGTCCATATCTGTGTTAAACCAGTCCTCCCTTATCCTTATTCTATGTTCGGGAGGTCCCTACTAGGTTTTAGTTTTGCCATTACGCTGTCAGTATTGTCGTTACTATGTCTTTATTATGTACTTACTGTGTTTTGAAATGACCATGTCCACACTATGCTTTTTTTCCCCCCATGTCCAAAGTTTGACCATGTCTTCCATGTCCATGAAGTCCATACCACGTATTTATGGACATAGTAGGAACATGACTGAGTGATATGGAGGTTTAAATGATTAAAGTAAAGTATGCCTTGGTTCTGTTCAGTGTGTACTAGAAATAGTACAAAACATATATCCAGTTGTAGTATCACACAAAAAAAGAGTTTTAGGCAACAATGTCCTGACTCAATCCATGGAACCATTATTATTTTTGTTTCACATTATGTCCCTTGATGTTTAACACTATTTAAGTCATGATTACAGCAGAAATATTATATCATGCTATGTTTTTATTTTCACCTAATTAGAGTGTGGAGTTTCATTTAGACCAAAGGTGCATGATGGGAGTTAATTTGCACTGATACGGCACTCAGATTGGAAACCCTGGTTGGTGCTTATCCTCAGATGACAATTTTAGATTAGTGGAAGATTTTTTGTATTGGTTGTAGGAATATCAGGGTTTCTACTGATGATAGTTTTGACCCCAGCTGAATTCAAACCAAAGTCTGAATCCAAGCCAAATTGATCAGAGCTTTTTGGTTCGTTTGCTGTTTGAGTTGGTTTTATTTGACACAGCACATTATGAACTAATACAATTTTTTAAAAAACTCTTTCTTTCACCTATCATAAATACGGTGATGGGAAAAACCACAAACTTTGTCAAGTGTATAAAAATCACCTGAGAAGGAAAAACACTGATGGATTATACACTACTTGATATTTGTTTTTATTCATTAATTGTTTGTTGGGCCAAATACCCAGAACACGTCACATTACACGTCTATTTCTCTGTACTTTGTCTAAATTTGTGATTGGCTTCCAGCCTGGTTTCACTGCTAGTACCTAGAAAAGATGCAACAACCCAAAACACTGTACATGACATGTTTGTTTACTTCCTGTAACCAAGTCTGTTCAGTGTTGAATTGCTTTCTTACAACAGATAAAATTGTGAGAGTTTACTTGAAGAGTTTGAGTTCAAAAACAGATGAGTGCTGTTGTTTTAATTATGAGAAAAACAATTTACAAAAGATTTACAAAAAAAACAACTTTTTCCAGTGACTTTCAAAAACTTTCTTTCAGTAGCTTTAAAATAAAGCTAAATCATAATTTAATCATAATTAAAACAATGACACTTATATGTTTTTGAACTCAGTCTCTTGACTTCTTGACCAAGAAGATTTTCAGATGCTCAACCACCTGTATTTATTTCTTACCTGAATGTGATTGCAGCCAAACGAAGCGTACAGATCGAGAAAACACAATAGGGTTTGATGCAAGCACTTCATATATAAAAGCTTCCTGAGCTCAAAACATTAGCAAAATCAGACCCCAAATCTCAAGCCCATGAATCAGGGATGTCGGGAGATTTAGCGGGGCAGAGTTTTATCTACTTGAACATTCTTAAAATGAAACTTGCACTGTGTGAGAGGGATGGAAAATGGATGGGGCAGTAATGATTATTGCAATTATAAATCAATAGTCCAAAGAGGAAATATATATTTATTATACTTTATTAGTGTTAGCCCTCGTTCATTATTACTGCTAAGGCTTCCACAAGTATACGCTGTAAAATACCTTCTCAGGTCTTATTATTTGATGTTTTGTGACCTCTCGTATTTATTGGCATGACGTTTCTGCTGTTACAGCAGTGGAAACATTTCCATAATTAAGTTTTATTTCATGGGAAAATATAGGGCTGTTGTAAAATCATTACACTACGGTTTTCTTCAACTATTTTTTAATATGTTTGTAATCTTTCTTTGTGAGAACGTGTTGAATATATTACTGAATGTTTTCTCTGTTAGCAGGGTTAGAGAGTCCTCGAAAATATGTCAATAATTCTTCGTACCATTTTCACAAATAATTATATATAGTTTTCTTCTTGAATTTTTTTTTTTTTTTTATGAATTATGAATCTTTGAGAACTTGGTTAAGGTGTATTTTCTGGACAGACAGTTAATTCAGGAGAAAATGAGACTGACTTTACTGTTCAACATCAAGAGTATTACTGACATTTCAACCGTTGTGTAACTCTGAAGGACTGGTTCTTCCAGGTCTTTTCAATATCATGTCAATTCATTTGTGTAATTATTTTTAGCAGCTGACATTGTCACACAACTGCTATACAGAAATCTAGATACAGATTTAGATCCTGAAAGAACAAGTCAGAGGAAGAACTCCCACGAGACCACTTGAGGGAGAAACCTTTAGAGGAAACAGACACAAAATTTAACTCATTCCCATCTATAGTGAGATTAGAAATGATTACAGTGTACAGGTGAAGACAAGTAAAAACAAACAGTACTGAATGTTCAGTATGTGAATAACAGTCCTGGGATGAGTACAGGTCTGTCTTTATAATTACATCATCACGTGCATGAACTTACCTACAACATCCGCTTTACTTTATGTACTTTCCTTCTTCTCGTCTCTGAATCATGTAACTTCCTCACTCTTCCTTTGTCCTGTCTTAACTGCTACACTTTCTTCTTCCCTGCTGCTTGGAATTGTATGTATGTGTGTGTGTTGGGGATAGTAGTGCGGGGTAGTCGCATCCCGCGGCCCAGTATGAGTCAGGGTTGCAGTCGTGACACAAGCAGGGAGAGCAGCAGAGACACAAGTCCTGCACGGGGTTTTACTCCCCTTGGTGAGTCTCTTTCACTCTCTCTCCTCTCTCTCTCTCCTCTCTTTCTCTTTTTCTCATTCTCTCTCTCTCTCTCTCTCTCTCACTCTCTCTCTCTCTCTCTCTCTCATGCACACACACACCTGCACGCATATGAACATACAGTATGCACACAGATTAAAAGTTAGCACCCTAACTTAAAGAGATACAAATTTCTGTATATGATTCAGGTCAGAACCTATAAATTACTTTACTATTAATGTTAAAGTAAAGAAAGAGTCTGATCTAAAATCTAATTTAAGAAAATTCCCCCACAAACTTAACCAAAACTGTGGCACTGATACCAACAACAGTTCATTATGATATTGGTTGTGTTTAAAACATTGTACTCGATACTGATCTTCATGGACAAGTAAAAAAAATATACATGTACAAATTATAAAAATTTTGCACTGTATGACAGTTACCTGGATGATAAAGGTGACCAGTGTACAGCTGAAACACTTGGCTACTGCATCACATAATGCGATGCAGTGATTTCTTAAAATTTTTAAGAAAACAAAACAAACAAACACCCCCTAAAAAAAAAAAAGTGCAATCGACTGTAGCTATGAATATAATTTTTAACATAAATAAATAATAAATGAAAAAGTTGTGTAGTTGAATGTATGGGGGTTTTTTTTATAGCTTTTCACCTTCTCAATGTCTATCTAAACTCCATAGAAATGTTCTACTCTTTCAGTCTTGTCTTCCCAGAATGTAAGCTTTCATGTTTAAAACAGTCAAATAATTGCCTGTAGTATAAGATGGGTTTATATCTGGACTTTTTGGTTCTCTTGTTGACCAGTGTCTCGGCGCCACTCGCGCTCCACCAGTGCCCTGACAGGCAGTGACGCTCTGCAAACAGGTGAACACTGGCATAAAGGGCTCCAAACCTACAGGGCGAGCCAGAGAGCATAAATTCAACACATTTCACACCTTCCACTTCAGCCAGTTTAAATAATCTCAAATGAAAATTAGCTTTATAATCCAATCTTACTGTTCTATTTATGCATTTATGATCATGGCTGGCAATTTGAGAAAGGTGTGAAGTATGTGTGGGTTTTCTGCATATTTTTATTTTGCCTGTGTGTGTTTATGTTTTCATTGTTGTTATGTAATTTATTATTATTATTACTTTAAATCTGTAACAGGATGTATCTCTTTATTTTTCCTGATTGTGTGATTGATTTGTGTTTTGAATTAATTTTTGAAGATTTAAAGAAGAGGTTTAACTTCACTCGTGGAGTTATTTGTGCAGTATTCTGTAATAACATTGGTTGGTTAAATTTTGTCAAAACAGAAACAAATAAGCAATTCAATTCAAATTATAATTAAAACAATTCTAATAGCATTGGAGTTATTATTAAAATAACATCATGAATTAGTTTTTTTGTTGGTTGTGGCACAATCTCAGCCTGAATACAAACCTTTTCTTTAAAACTACAGTTGTTATATTAACAGATATACTGACTGTAGCAAAATAAGTATTTCTACATTTTCGTGGTTTGGACTTTGTTTTTATTTGTATCGGTGTACCATTTAATGTTACATGCATAAAGCACTGTGTTTTATTGTGTGTTTTTATGTAATGGTTATTTCTTTGTTATATTTGATTGATTTTTAATCATAGAATTTTATAGCGAAAGTATAATTTTATAATTATAATTTTATACCTATTAAAGTAATTTCCAAACTAGCCATTCAGGTAATTTAGAAAATTACTTCATTTAAAACATATAGCTAATTTAAAATAAATGAAACTAGGAATACATTTAAAGCGAAAGGAACGAGGGGCTTGTTGTGGGTGGTGGAGGGGGGATCGCTTATCAGTGTTTTCTCTGCAGTTGGTAGAACACAGCTCTAAAATTGAAGTGGTCAGGACAAAAAGTAGGTTAAGTCACATTTTGTGTACAAACATGTTTATGGAACCAAGTAACAGCAAAAAGTTTTTCCATCAACCAGTTGAAATGATTAATTCTTATGTGACTGTAGTATGAAAATACCATCTCAAGTTTTTGCAACAAAAGGGTTATGTTCAGAAGAGCCTTGTTTTTGTTAATTTCGCCTTACTTCGTATGTAAGTGATCTTAGCCTTTGTTTTGTTCTCCCCCCTTCAATTACAGCTTGTTGTTAAAGAATGAAAGAGCGTAATATTAGATTTCTCTCTTTATTTCTTCTCTTTCTCAGATCGTTTTGGTCTGATCCATCAGGCGAGGATCTCTGCCTCGGTCAATGCCATGCGCATCCTCAACACAGGCATGGAGGTGGAGGCAGCAGTGGCTGATGCTCTGGTGAGACTGCGTTTCTTTCTTGACTGCTTAGGCTGTAATGTAGCGCGCGAAAATACATGACAGATCTTTCATGGTTAACATCAGAAGTGTGTAGGAATTATGAACAGAAAATCCTGACCTTTCACTGTCTTTGCTTTTCCCTCTCCGGCTGTCTTAAATCTCATCAGCTATTAGGAGACTCCAGGAATAAGGTTTGGGTTTTTTATTGACATAATCTGTATCTTCTCTTTATCTTCATCATCTATACAATTCACTGTCAACAGACATTCCTAACAAAAGTCACTAGAAGTAGTCTTTTATAGAGAAAGGTAAGTAACCCTGGGTTTACACTGGGGCACGATGTCCACAGTCTCCATGGTTTGAGAGAATCGTGATGAGCGTGGGGGGTTATGGGATCAAATTGTGATGATCTTGAGGGGACTTGGTAGATTCTTGATGATCTTGAGGGAACTTTGTGTGTTCGTGTTGATTGCACTGATAGCGCCAAATTTTTGACTGTCAAAAATTTTGTCACGATTATTACGATGGGTAATGATTTGACGCCAATCGTGATAGAATGTGGGAATCATAGTAGAGCTTAACAAACCTTGATTCACCATCGTAGGAGATTTTGATGAACTTGGAAACATGGTTCCTTCACGTTTCTTCTCTTGGATGCACTCTGGCTCCTTTTTATACCCCAATCGTGCTCTAAGAGTGCTCATAAATCATGGCGGTCCTTGCTTTTTTGAATTGCAGACATTGCGCCCCAGTATAAACCCAGGGTTATGAATAAAATAAATTCCTCTGTTAGAGGAAAGTAATCAACCCTGCAGTGCTTCCATTACTTTTTCTTTGCCATGTTTTTTTTATTTTCCCAGAATTTATTTTAGATTTTAAAGAACGTTGCATGCTTTTTATTTTTTGATAGTTATGTTTAACATTGTAGAACATCAGTGAAACATAGTAGCTCTAGTTATCACTTATGTTGTAGCAGCTGAGAAGACTTTCATTACCTCAAAAAGATAAAAACAGCTCTTATTCCTGAAAAACTGCAAATCACAGCATGCTCCTTCTGTAGACTTTATTAATTTTTATTTTATGTAATAAAAAAACTTGAGTAGACTGACATTGGAAACTCCTTACATAAATGTGTCCTCACTGAAAACTTTACCACATCAACGTTTTTAGCATTTGAATCACTTTATCAAAGAAAAACACTGTTAAAGTGGTTTTAAATCCTGAAGTTTAGATGATATGGAGCGTCTGGCCTATGATTTCCTGTGAATTTGTTCTTAAGGCTGACTGATGTAAGCGATATAGCCGCTAAGTAGTGCAACGTCGGGTGGTTTTGCTTTCGGTTGGCCAAAAATATCGCCATTACGTTCAAAATGTCTTCTTACTCGAAATCGCTGGCTCAAATGGTCATATTTCGTGGGTTTCTCTTTTTAAAAGGGGCGGATTCACGTGATGTGTGCAAGAAACGGTTGCCTGAGCCGTTCATAAATTAACGAAAAGAACCGAACTTCTTCCAAAGCCTTTTGCTCATTTTAGAGTCGTTCTAATTTCACACCAAATTCTGCACAGGTCGAAAAGTTTTCACCAAGACCACGAATATGGATCATTTATGTCGAATTCGACCGACTACTTCCGAAGATATTCGAATTTGAATTTATTCAATTCCCTTTTAAATAAAATTTGCTTGTACTTTTGGAGAAGATTGCTTATGTGTGGTTGAGGTTTTACTCTTAAAATGATAACTTATTAGAAAGAGCATGTAAATTCTGTATACTGCACTACACCAAAATATACCTGTACCAAGACACTCTGACAAATTAAAAAAAATCATATAATCAAAAGTGTGTCCTGTTCTTGGTTTATTTAGTCTGCAGTAGAGCTACTGTAATAGAAAATTAATCAACACATTCTGATCGGTCAGATTCGAGAACTCAAAAACACTGTGGTATGTTCATGTAGTTTTGAGTTGGAGTGTTTAAGAGCCCTGTAGTGGAGTAAAAGCTTTCACAGACACTTGAATGGAGTCTCTAACTCATTGCATGACCTTTTCCTAATACATCAGCAGCTCATCCTCAGAAGAGCAGCAGCATGCTTTGTGCTGCATTAACACCAATACCGAATAACAGCATTATTATACATCATGCTGTGCTTTGTGCATTTACTTGTTCATTAGCGGAGGCCCATACGACGTTGGTACGAGTCTCCTGGCATGTACTCAGATGATGATGCCAACAGTGATGCCTCCAGCGCCTGTTCAGAACTTTCTTATAGCTCGCGTAATGGAGGAGTGCCACACTACATGCGTCAAACAGAGGATGTCGCAGAGATCCTAAACCACTGCGCCAGTTCCAACTGGTCTGAGAGGAAGGAAGGCCTGTTGGGTCTCCAGAACCTTCTGAAGAGCCAAAGAACCCTGAGGTGGGTTTATCTAAACAGTTTTGAAAAAAGTTATTTGTGTGTTTTATTTAAGGAGCTACATTCAATATTTATCACAATTCACTAAAATAATGACCCCATTTTTGGCCTTCATTACATTACAGTACAAATATAAATGCATCCATGACATTCATGGCTTTTCCAATACAGACATAGTAGTTTTGTGCTTTATTAGCTAAAAAAACAAATTCAATTTTAAACATCACTATTATATTCTTTATTAATTTGTGTGACTTTAATTTCCAAAATGAAAACATTACATTGTAAAATAAAAATAATTCTGCATAAAATTATCATAATTAAAATGTAAAAAATATAATTGTAATATTCTTAAATTAAATACTTTCATTCTGAAACTAAATAATTTTATTCTAAAATAAAAAGTACTTATTAAATTTATTTATAGGCAATAGTGTAAACAAATTTAAACCATAAACAAAATGTCTTTAACACAATAAACATACAGTTGTGGTGTGTGCGTCTACTACTATTTTATAAAGTCATACACACAAAAACAAGATCACATTGTTTAACATTGTTGTTTTCAAAGTATATTAAATACCTAAGAACAGATTTTGGACTTCCCTGTGCTGCATTGCAGTAAGTCTCCATTCATTGCTTATAAATGTGATAAGGTAATACAGATGAATAAACTATATATACACAGAAAGTTAACAATTCATAGCTGCAACAAAATCTTTAGTGAGTTGTGATTCTTCTTTATATTACTTGTTTTTTTCTTCTTTTTCCAGCCGTGTGGAGCTCAAGCGTCTGTGTGAGATTTTCACAAGGATGTTCGCCGACCCTCACAGCAAGGTGAGTCACCAAAATGAAGATATATATAAATCAGATGATTGACAAGAATATAAAACATATTCATCCCCTGAAATATGATATGTAGCATCATGTGATACTAAATACTGATACTTTCTTTTATTTTGTTGCGTGACCTTGCCTTGGTGTGGTTTGCTGCATCAGAGAGTAAGTACATTCCGTTTTGTACCTTGTTAATATTCACGATTTCCTAAAAAAAAAAAAAAAAAAGGGGGGGGGGGGGGTTGCGTATTTGCTTGTCGGAAGTCTTACCGTGCACAGCCACTGTTTCGAGTTCAGCTATCTGCACAGTGTGTGTGCAAGACTATTGGAAATGATACTTTTGACATGTGTGACAGAACTGGTCAATGCATGTTTTTTTTCTTTTTTTTTTTGTTCTTTTTTTTTTTCTTTCTTTTTTTAAAGTAGAGATTTCAGATTTGATTCTACATGCAGACATTCTCCATCCTGAGCTGATGGCAGCAGCATCAAAGTCTACCTGGGGGTCCAGTCACTTTTAATCCCACCCTCAGAGGTGAAGTGAAAGGGGAGGTCAATGAAAGTATTTTTAGGGCAACCTCCTTTTTGAATGTTATGGAAAACGTTGTGACAGTATGCATCACTAGTCTGTTTAAAGCAGGAGTTTCAACAGAATATACAGAGTATGAAAAGTACTACATGTACACCACCAGCTCAGGACAGACTTCTGTATTTAAATAAATAAATGTTTAAATCAATGCACTAGTTCAGGCTTCTTTCCCCCCTCCCTGTCTCCTGTCTTGGGTTTACATAATAGAAATCTGCCAGACAAGGAATAAAATAGAATGGCCTTCCTTGCTAATTCATGTCAGGTGGTCATGAATGTTTGTAATTGTTTGTGCTCTCAGGTTTTCAGCATGTTCTTGGAAACGCTA
Organism: Neosilurus mollespiculum; assembly: GCA_030014195.1. Lineage (NCBI taxonomy): Eukaryota > Metazoa > Chordata > Actinopteri > Siluriformes > Plotosidae > Neosilurus > Neosilurus mollespiculum. Next base: position 7,077,643 of record JAQMYF010000017.1, read on the forward strand.
GTAGATTTCATCGTGCTGCACAGGGAGGATCTGCAGGACTGGCTCTTTGTGCTCCTCACACAGCTGTTAAAGAAGATGGGCGCTGATCTGCTGGGCTCAGTGCAGGCCAAAGTGCAGAGAGCGCTTGATGTCACCAGGTCTGAACTCTGTTGGAAATTGTTGGGATAAAAAGATTAAAAAAAACCCAAACATTTTTTCCTACAACTGAATTTTCTGCAGATGTTATTTTTCTGTATGTTACATTTTTTGTCTTTTTCCATTTTTTTTTTTTTTTTACAGGGATTCTTTTCCTTATGATCAGCAGTTCAACATCTTAATGCGCTTTATTGTCGATCAGACACAAACTCCAAACCTCAAGGTTGGTGGACGTAGTTTGACGTGAAACCCGTATTATACAAAACGGATCATGTCAGTTCTAAAATTTGATTGGCTGAGGTGTTTTTTAAAGCTGCTTCAGAATTCTCTTTATACAAACACCCATGGGCATAACACAGTTATTACCTTTCGTGTGAGCTACGCAGAAGATACCGTGATGCGCCGATTTTTGTTCCGCAGGAAATTGTGTCTGTGTGTTTGTCTGTCCGCAGTGCACAAGTGCGCGCCCGGTCCTAATAAGTTATTACTCTTGGTGTGAGTTATATATTGCTCATGTTATTATTACTACACATTTGAGAGCTTACTGAAATTGTACCAAACTAAAGTAATATTACGATCATCATGACATTTACACAGGCATGAACTTTCCAATAGGTCGGGATCTAATTACATAGTTCAACTTCATCTTCAAGTTAGACAGAGCATGCGTGTGTCCGAGTACCTATAACACATGAAAGGTCAGTGAACGTGTGTGTTCGCTCCACCAGTCATTATTTCTGCCAAGCAGGTTTTACCTCTGGTTTGTGTGTGTGTGTTTTGCTTAGCAGGATTACACTAAAAGAAATGTAAATGAAAATGTATATATATGCAAAATAGGAATCCTCCTTAAATCTTTAGTTCCTAGTTGCTTAGACGGGTTGTCTCTTTGGCGTAGGTGAAGGTGGCCATTCTGAAGTACATTGAGTCTCTGGCCAGGCAAATGGATCCCACTGATTTTGTGAACTCCAGTGAGACACGGCTGGCCGTTTCCCGCATCATCACGTGGACCACGGAACCCAAGAGCTCAGATGTCAGAAAGGTGAGGGTTTTTCCTTCCTCGCGTAGAAAACACTCTCTTTTTTATAGCTGACCACAGAAGCTCTTGTGATCCACCACAAGTGCCCAGCTGTAATTACACACACAAATCGTCTGTTGAAAGCAGATGCCTCTACAGTCTACAGCGTGGCTTCACATAGACATCGATTAGAGATTGAGCTGCACACTCAGCTTTTAATAAAACTGACCTTGGATTTTCCACATAAATTTAACCCTTTGGAGTCTGGGATATTTTCAGACACTGAACATTTTCTCATGTGCTGATATTCATGGTTACATTGACATTTTTGTCTTCAGAGCAATTTCAGCTAAAATAATACAGTATGTAAGTAGTATGTATCTCATTATTGTACTTAAAATAGTCATTGAACCTGTTGTGAAAATTAGTTTTAAAACTGTGCTAAAATGTATCAAAACAACATTACTCTGGCCATTTTAACATGCCTTTTATCACTTGAGGTGATTCTGTGAATCTTGGCTATGTATTAAGCAAAAACACTTTCATCTGCTTCATTGTTATGGATGATTTACATATAAATTAATACAGCTTGTAGCTCTGGGCGTTGTACTGGTTAGCACATCTGCATCACAGCAAGAAGGCCTGGGTTCAATTCCCAGCTTGGGTGTTTCTGTGAGGTGTTTGCCTGTTCTCTGTGCTTGCGTGGGTTTCCATCGGGTACTCCAGTTTCCTCCCACAGTCCAGAAACATGCACAGTAGGCTAACTGGCTGTTCCAAATCTCCCCTAAGTGTGAGTGTGAATGGTTGTGTGTGTGTGTTGGCCCTGTGATGGCCTGGCAAGCTGTACAGGGTGTACCCCGCCTTCGCCCAGAGCCGGCTGAGATGGGCGCCAGCCACTCCACGACCCTAATTAGGATTAAGCGGCTTAGAAAATTAATGAATGAATTAATGAATGAATTTGTAGCTCTTGTAACTCTCTAATGCAACAAATTGACAGGCTATAGTTTTTTTTTCGATTATCTAATTTACCAACCAAAACCATCAGCATGTTTTTTTAATAGTAAGTACAGGCTGTAACAATATTTACACTATTTAATTTATTTGGTTGGCAGTTGTACAGTAAAGAAGTATTGAAATCTTCTGATAGTTAGGGTTATTGCACAAATATTAAAATTACAAACAGACTCGTCCATCACTAATATAAATCTAGTGTCAACTGTGGATGGAGAGGAGATGGGCTGAACAGGCATGTAACATAGGAAGCTTCTTACCTGTCTTTTTTTTCAGTGGTCATACGCACATGCATACCAGTGCACACACACACACTTTCTCTCTATTAGCGTGCTTGTGTAAGTCCACTGAAAAGCATGTGTAAACTTGGGCACTATTATGGTGTTAAGCTATACTATACCAGGGTATTTACATTTCCTTTATGATTTTCACAGAGTATTATTTTCACAGAGTAACTCACAATATGGTGATATAATGATGCGTTGCCACGATAACGATGGTATCGCAATACAACAATTCTGTGATAGTCGATACATTGCAATTCAAACATCAATGACATCACAGTATCTGTTTTATTTACTAAATACATTTAAATATAAAACTTCATTTTATAAAAAGTAAAATAATTAATCATCACTTTCCCCTGCCATGTGTTGTTCAGCTCGTAAGATTCTTCTTTTTCACTTTTTATCCTCACTTGTTTGATAAGTGCCACCAGAAGGAGTCACTGCTTAGTGACTGGTAGGGGAATCTGTTTCAAGTGCTTTCATGTTTTAATAAAAATAACAGTATTTAGCGCTAGTATATTATAAACGTATGGCAAGAGGAAGTATCGATATCGATTTATGCTATCGATATTTTGTCCCACCCTTAGTTAGAATTTAGATGCCTCTTTTTTTCTAACGGAGCTTCCAAAAAGAGCACTATAGTCATGGAATGGTTTAGGCATGGATTACTGTCCTGTGTCTGTCTGACGTTTATGTGTGCACAGCAAAGGAAACCCAAAAAAGAGTGCTATATTATTGAGTAAATGCTGATTGGAGTTTATGTATCAGATTTACATGACAAGGGAACCCAATAAAAAAAAAAACAAGGGTAGGCAGACAGACTTGCAGGAAAATAAATGTTTATGGCACAAACGGTGAAAGTTATGAACATGAACAGATGCTTCAAATAAGAAGACAGGTGATTTTTGCTGGTTTCCTCCCACAGTCCAAAGGCATGTCCATTAGGCTAATTGGCTGTTCTAGGTTGTCCCTTGGTGGAGTGTAAGTGTAAATGGTTGTGCATCTGTTGGAGAGCTGTTTAGCGTGTACTCCGCCTGTGCCCAGAGATGGCTGAGATAGGCTCCAGCCTCCCTGCAACCTTAGCAGGATTAAGCTGTTTGGCAAATAAATTAATAAATACATTTTTGTGCTGTAGTGGTCCTCTATGCCTATTTTTACTATAAATATCGAGTAAATAAAATGAAATTTACAGCTCAGGGCCGCGGGGCGTAGCTGATCTATCTTATATGACATCTATGAGGAGGAACACTGGTGCATGCCAGTTGTGCAATAATCATTCAATCTGATTACACTGATGCAATAATTCACTTATCCCATGGCAATGGTGCAATACCAAGTATTATCTGATGGCTTTCCACTATGAACTGTAGTCATTAATTGTACCCACAAATTGATTTTTATGGTAGTTTATATAAAACGTATTAGTGCGATGTATATGTACCCTGTTGTTCTGACTGTGTGTATGTGTGTGTCAGACCCTGCACAGTTGGGTAAGTGAGGAGCTGGCAGGAAGGCTCAGCTCACTCACCTCCCTCCCTGTGGAGGGCAACCTGGAGGAGAGATGTAAGCAGGTAGTAAAGTTTCACTTTAAACCTGCATGACCGACGTGTAAACCACACTTGGCTCCTGCTCTCTATGAAGCCACTCTTCTGGATAACCTTCAACTCTTCTTTTTTGGGATTTGTACTAGATTGTCTGTGGGATGAAGGTCTAAAAGTCTGTATTATTTCCTTAATTTGTATCACCAGATGTGTAATTCTTTTTCTGTTATGCTGGGAACTGGAACTATCTAACATTTCTGTGCTTTGGACTTGAACAATGTGAATGTGCTCACCGTGCATGCCCGAAAATGCAGTCTCTAACAATTTCTTTCTAAGTTGACATCTATATCTTCTTTTATGGCTGCAGTTATATATTTATCTTACAAATGCACAATCCTGCAATCTGGGAGAATAATTTTAAGAATATTGCTGTCTCAGTTTGTATACTTCTGGTAATACACTTCAATATAGTACACTGTGCACACTATGCACTTATTTACTTTTGTGGTGTGTTAGTTTTAAGAGAGTAATGTCGTCTAAAATAGTTATGCACTTACCTGAAGTGCACCTGTGATATTTGGCCATGATTGTCGCATTACCTAGCCAAAAAATATCTGTAACTTTTTGGCTCACCTCCTTTTAATTCCCTTTGCTTTCTGTTACATTGCTAACATGACGACCATTTTGAATAGAAGTGTGCAGAAGTATGCAGTGTGTTTCTCTTTCCACATTTTGACCGTTTTGAGTACACCGTTCGGTGTGCTCATAGGGCACCATGTGTTTCCAGATTTCTCAGTGTAAACAAACTTATGCACTCAAAATAGCAAGTGTAATTATGCAAGTATGCAAACTGAGACACAGTGTATATTTATGTGAAGGAAACATTATAACTTAGTTCATTGGAAATGAAATCATGTGGCATGCTGCTATAGAAACATAATAATATGGTGGTGCTATTTGTGATCTGCCTATTATTATTTTTTTGTTATTATTATTATAAGATTATGTAGATGAGTTGTTACTATAAATATAAAATTAAAATTATGATATGCCCTGCAATGGCCTGGAGAGCTGTCTAGGGTGAGCAGTCAGCTGAGATAGGTGTCAGCCTCCCCATGACCCTAATTAGGATTAAGAAAAGAAAGTAAATGAATGAATTATGATATGACAGTAGAATAAATATACTATAAGAACAGTGACCAGCTCTGTTTCTGCCAACATGAACAAATGGCTGAACAACCATGATATCACTTCATTTTTTTTGTTTTTTTCCTTTAATTTCTGTCCCATTTATCAATTGTGGCTTCAGGTATCATGATCTGGTATGCTATGTTATTAATCAGCTGTAACAGAACCTCTCTATTTGAGACATCCTATTCCTTTCCTAAAGGTACACTGTGTATATATTGTAGGCTGCTCAGATAGTGCTGATCTCCCTGTTCGAGCTGAACACCCCAGAGTTCACAATGCTGCTTGGAGCTCTGCCAAAAACCTTCCAGGATGGAGCCACGAAACTCCTGCATAATCATCTGAAGAACTCCAGCAACGCTGCAGCCACGGTACACTAACATTATGACCTTGTTACTGAAAGGACAACTAGGGGGCACTCATAAGGTGCAAGTTAGCGTTTGAAGGCTTTAATGAGATTGCTGGGGTTAGACCTTTCAAGGTCACTCAGAGTCAAAGGTAACTGTCTCAATTTAAAATCCATTTCTATCCGCACTTGTTTAGAAGTCTAAACCCTCAAAAACCTCTGACTTTGAGTTTCACTTCTTAGGGACAATTAAGGTCAAAACTACTTGTCTCATTTGAAAGTACAGCATATGGTTTCCTATTATGGTCCCATAGTGACTGCATGACTATTGGCACTTGTTTTTAAAGTTATAAGCACACAATCTCCAAAACTTTGTGACCTTGCTCTGACCTTCATCTCTTTGACTTTTCAACATGAAATAGTATCTGGGTAGGGTAGGGTCCCCACCAGGCTTCATGAAAATCTGTGCACATGTGTGGTGACGATATTGTTCACCAAATGACTTACTAATCAACAAACGGTAATTACAGTACCACGCCCAAAACTCTGTTTTGGCAAGAGGTAATAAATGTGGAAAAGGTGGTAAGACATAATGGAATAACATTCGTAGCAAAAGATGCTGAAGCTCATTATACAGCAGTACAGAATACATGGAATTATTATTAATACATGGTATGTTTATGACCTTTTATAGCAGAAAAATACTTTTTCTGGAGTGCAAATCTTGTTCATTTCTAAATTTCTTTGCATGTAAGAGTTCTCCGAGCAACACAATTGGCCGCACACCTCCAAGAGTCTCTGGTTCCCGCACCAGTCCTCTGACGTCCCCTACAAACTGCTCTCATGGAGGCCTTTCACCCAGGTACCACATCACTGCTTTATTTTCTCACAGAATGTTCTGTAACTATGTGGACTGCTCCACTTTTTTGGCTTTTTACCAGAAATAAGACAGAAGACAAAAAGTCAGTAAACTAATCAAAGCTGAAAACAGTTGCAGATGTTTTTACTTAAGCAGAATAATTTATTTCTCCAGCTGTTTGCATTCAGTTTAACACAGGTCAGCTTGTGAGTCCACAAACAAGTTATACATCCATATACCCTAAACCCAGTACTAAACATGCTATAGATTCTCATTTCATCCCGTTTCAACAAACAAGATTAAGAGATAATGTACTCTAGTCATTCATACTTGCATACTTTTATTTTAGATCCAGGCTGTAATAATGTGGAATAGTTTAAGGGAAGGAATATTTATGTACATGATTGAGCCAATCCGATGTTTGGTTTTGCATCTCTGCTGCTGTTTATCAATACTAATACTGTTAGAATAACCTATAAGTTGTCCTTCTAACAATCAAGGCTGTTTTCCTTTGCTTTTTCCTTCCCTTTCTTCTTTTTTCTTCTCTTTCTCTTTTTTCCCCTTTTCCCTGCACCATCCCTTGTTCCTGACTCAGCCGTATATGGGGCTGGAGTTTGAATGGTTTATCAAAGGCCCCATGTCCCTTCACTTCCCCTCCCTCTGGCCCTGGCACCCCCCCTCTCCGACCTGGGCGCCGGGCCCCCTCGCCCAGGTAATGGCCTTCCGCCTGGGGGTCACAGTGTGGGGTCAAAGTTCATGGGGAGTCACTTTCCCATTTAGAATCAGCCTGGTACTAATTACCCGTTTGCTTGTATTGTGTTCATTACAATTACGAAAGAATGTCTCAGAATGGCCAGGCATTCTTTTCTTCCCATCTCATTCTTCGCATTATACATCTTATGTTGTCTTGATAGCTTAGTCCCCATTATTCCACATTTATTGCTTAACTGTTAATCACTCTGTCCCCTTGTATTTCCGATCTCTGTCTTTCTGTTTTGTTCTGTATTTGCATGAAGGCTGCAGATTAAACTAAAGCATCACTTAGGAGCTGACAAGTCTACAAAACCACATAAAACAAAATGTTCAGAATGTTGTCTAATGTTCGCAGACCGTGTCCTCAGGGAGATTCCACAAAGTGAGCTAAATGTATTCAGAATGTCTCCCATGCAGATGGTTTCACTAAACTGCACATTTCTAGTCCCACTTAATTATTGTCCAATAAAGATGATGGATATAATTAAAGTTATATACAGCATTGATAACATTTGATTGTAAAGTAGATTAAATACAGATGCGAGGAAATGGCTACTGAAAATTTTTTAAATTGTTGTCTCTAAAATTCTAACAAACCATTACATGCATAGAATGTTACACAATTTTGTCATTTTTAAAGTGAATCATACACACCCCAATTTGATAATAAAGTGGATTTTAAAACACACTAGAGAACAAAAGCAGGCAAGAGGTGCCCCAAATCAGTGCAAAATAAAATTTCATGTTAAAAAAAAATTTACCCTTCAGAGACTTACTTGTATGTAGTCAGAATGGTGTCACCGCAGTACTGTTGTTCTTACAGTATTTGCAATGTTAATACATTTTGGGTTATTCTATTGTCATTCAGTACTGTATATTCCTTAAAGTAGAATAATCTCAGATGATTCTTAAAGCTTATTTATACTCACTTTACATTTGAAAATAAATATGTCCATTTCAAACAATGTGTCTGTCACTGCACATCAGTAGTCAAACAGGGAAACCATTTTTTTAGGTCTACATCATAAAAGGTGTTAGTTATTGTTATTAATATATAACTTCTTATGTATAATCAGTGAACATGCACTATATAGTGAGCTTGCTATTTTGTTGTGGTATTGAATATATAGTAAGAACTACTAACAAATGCAGTAGACAAACAATATACGGACCACCATGTATTATGTTCTTCATTATGATGGGAGACATGAGACAAAATCAGGAGTAATATGTAAGGGCAGCACATCACATCACAGTGTAAATGTGATTCTTAAATAAAACTTAAAAATTGAAAATAAAAGTAATCCAACATGGAGAAAGACATGAAATATGAAAAATAATGGTACAATGCAGTGTTTCTTATGGATGATCAAGCAGCTCACTTGACGTTGATGTGTCATGTTTTAATTGTGTAAAAGTAGAGTCCGAAAGCATGTAGGGGTAGTGAATGAGTGCGCAATTTTAGACACAGGGATAGTAAGGTATCGCTAGCAATTATGAGTAGCAGTTAATTGCTAGACATCCGTGTGGTACTAAACTTGAAAAGCTTTTTGCTGTCAATCAAAAAGAGATCGCGCAACTTTTACATTTCCTCCAGTCATCATGCAACAGCCGAGCGTCTTGACCCGACCACTCCTTACAGAGCTCCAGAAAAGCTCAGCATCCATGCAAATTACATTTATCAAGCAATGGTCCAATAATAACCTAGCTTTGCTGCACGGAAAACAGAGCATATTCTGAATGCTATAGGGCTTTGCGGAAGCTGTGGTTCATCAAGTTTTAATGCATCCTGCTGCCACAGAAATGTATGAGGAAAGGAATCACGTTAGATGACCTATGAGGAATTAACACTGATTGTAAATTAACTACCCATGAAGTTAAACACATTGCAGCACTTTTTTTATAATAGTAATGTTAATACAACAGTACATATTTACCAAAAGCTTTAGTGACATTTTAGGGCACCCACCTCCTGCACACTCGTCCATGCATCCCCTGTGTTGGCATAGATGTTCAGCAATACATCCACTAGAGGGCAGCTCAGAGTCAAATGCATCCAACAGCCACAAATGTGGGGATGGTGGAGGAGGCTTTGGTAATGTTCCTCTTCAAGAGGCAAAGTGAATTGCAGCTTTGTAGGCACACTCGTACAGATGATTTTATTAAATCAATTAGCCTTTCATTTAAAAAAAAAAAAAAAAAAAGAAGGAAAATCTTCAACACACTTTCAGAAAGCATCCACAGATACAGATGAAATAAATGCAGGTTGTGGAGAGAAAGCTCTGTCCATATCCATATTCAAAGTTGAGCATAACTGAGACTTCAGTGACTGTAAAGACACTGCACTATGGCTGCACTATACTATTAAAAATCTTACTTCAGCTTTAATGTGGTGTGTGTGTGTGTGTGTGTGAGTGTGTTTTAAGAATTCATTTATTTGCTCTACTATGCTAAAGCAGTTACTTTCCATCAAAGTAAAAATGTTTAGTTGTGTTATGGGGTGTGTGTTATGTGTGCAGCATGCTGGAATATGACTCAGAGAACATGAATTCAGAGGAGATTTACAGCTCTCTAAGAGGAGTCACTGAAGCCATTCAGAGCTTCAGCTTCCGCAGCCAGGAGGACAGCTATGAGCCGATCAAACGCGACACAAAGAAAGATGACACGGTGAGTTTTACCCAACTTCAGGGTCAACAAAGCAGGCTGAATTTTACTGTGCCTTTACTGCCACTTCCACAGCTGTGCTTTCAATGAAAATGCATTTTGCTAAATACCTCTACTATAAAGATTAAGGCAGAGCCTAAAGGCGGAGCTCCCGATAAATATTTCTACTGATAGGTGTCCGAGGTTGGTGTTATAAAAATAGTGTGTCTCATTTAAGGAGGAAATAAATAAATAATGTTCCCTTGCATGTTTCCCGACTACAGTCTGAAGCGAAAGCAGGAAAGGTTAACACTACGTTTTTTTTTTTTCACTAGGTGATTTCCGTGTTCATTCGTATCACCTGTCTTGTTAGTTTAATTATCTTTGTAATGAGTTCATGTTCAGTGTTCCCGTTAATGTTTGGTGTGGTTTTGTTTGGATAAAGTTTGTCTGCCTACCTGAGCTTTATTGTATTTTTTTCCATTCTGTGTTTTTTTTGAGTCTGAGTGGTGGGGGGTTAAGTTTAATTCTTACAAAAAAAATGTTAAAAAATAATAATAATAATAATAATTTTTTAAAAATAATTAATTGATTGATTGATTGATTGTCATCACAGCAGCCTTATTGTCTTTCCTGTGGGGGCATGGACAAGAAACAACAATCAAAGACATGGTCTATGCCTATGGGCCTCTGCTCAGTATCTCTCTAAAATGAATGAATGAATGAATGACACTATATTGGCAAAAGTATGGGGTCACCTAATTATGATGTCCATATGTGACCATTTCCTAAACTACTGCTACAAAGTTGAAAGCACAGCTGTCATGAATGTGTTTGTATTCTTTAGAACAACACCCCAAAATTTTGATTTGCACCTTTGCAGATGGTGTGATGGTCTGGTGACCTCATACTTTTGTTAATATGGCATATATAAATGCAGTGCAAGTAATTTCTTTACTTTGCATAAGTCAGTTTGTTAGAAAACTAGGGTCAGAGCACAGGGTTGGATATGATATAGCAGCCTTGGCACAAGGGACTTACTCAAGAGCCCAACAGCAGTAGCATGGTGATGACAGGGCTTGACCTCCTGACCTTATGATCAGTTGCCCAGGACCTTAAGCAAACAACCCCTTCATTAAGGATATATTCTCTGGGTCAGCATAAAAAGCGGATTTAACGTTGAATGAACTTAATATATGTAGAAATGTTTAATTTTGTTGTGAATCTGTGAGAACCTGATCATAAAAACAGCTTGAATTATAGATGTCAGACATAAAAGTCAGATATTATACCTGTTTTCAGACTGTCATTTCTAATTTCGGACACCAGTGGATCACAAAAGCATGATTCCTAATTTCAAACCTCGACAGATCTTCAGGAAGATGCTTCATCATCTCTTCCTGAAACACTAATCTTGAGTGCACTCTTATAAGCTGTATGGCTTCCTCCTCCCATTTATGGTATTTCTGCTACTCTGCTCTGATTTGGTCTCTTTTTGACAATGGAAAGCTTCACACTCTATTTGCTGGGAGGCAGATTGGGTTAAGCAGAGATACCGCTGTGCATGGGGGGGCAGCGGGGCAAGGTAATCAGAAGAAGGCATGCTGAGATGTGCTAGTGTAAAAAAAAAAAAAAAACAGCAAAACCTTTATGTTTATGGCCAGCTCAAACACGCCAAAGGAAAAACTTAAACATCCGCTAACCTCATCATTTGATAGTCTGGTGTTGTCTAACATGCTTATTCAACACTGTAACATTTATGGGTCAAAAAAGCAGAAAAAAAATAATATCTCCCCTTTAAAGTTTGAGCGGCATATATATTTATTATATCCACAACCACGGGACCTAAGAGCTCACGTGTTCCGATTGGCTTCTATACTACTGGTATATCACTTCATTTATGGTGAGTATATAAAAAAATAAAAATTTGTTTAAACTACTCCACTTGAAAACTAGAATCAGTGCATAAAGCTCCATGGATCAGATATCCCAGGGTAGAAACCCTTTAGATTGAATCTCGCAAATTCCCATTCATTTCTATGGGATTTATTTTTATTTATTTTTTCTATATACACGCCTCTCCCTGTGACATCAGAGGGTGTAGGTCATGTGTCACAAGAGACAGAGGCACTGCTAAGTGGTCTGGCCATTTCATGGAACATCCCAGTACAACCAAAAAAAAATGAAAATAAACAAAAAAAAGCAAAAACATTTGGAATGAAAGCATTTGATAATAATAATGTAAGAACTTATATATCACACATGGCCAAGTCATGTGTGAAAATGATTCCCCATGCTCCCTGAACCACTTTTGCAATATACAGCATATACATCTATATACAGTATATTAATTTGTGGTGGTTTCTGGTGGCATACACCTACCAACATAGGTGCTTCTTTTACCTTTGATGTTTTACCCTAGAAACTTCCAGATCATACAGATTTTCTTTCAAAAAAGAATCATCAGTTTCATGATTTTGTCTCTCTCTTAGAGTTCTGTAGCATCCTCTGCGGCAGATCCCCGGCTGGGTCCAGATATAATGGAAGGGGTCCGAATGGCTCTGGACAACAAGACCTCATTACTGAACACACCGTCCCCTCGTTCTTTTCTGGGCCCAAGGACACGCGAATACAATCCCTACAACTACACTGACTCCATCAGCGCTTACGATAAAGCCGCTCTGAAGGACGCAGTGTTCGATGATGATGTGGAACAGCTACGTGATGGTAATATTTTTCTTTCTTTTTCTTTCTTCCTTTCTTGCTTTCTTGCTTGCCTACTTTCTTGCAGTTGAAATTTGTTTGTTGTTCTGTAATTCAGTGAGTAATTCAGGTCGTCGTCAAGAGTTTGGTGACCACAAAATCATGGCTCCCAAAAGTTATTCTGCAGGTAACAGCTTTTTGCTGTTATAATAGCGTTTAAGGATTATCATCACATCGTTTAGTTGAGTGTAATCCCTTGTTTTTTCTTTTCTGCCATTGGCCAGGCCCTAAGCAGCACTTGGAACTGGTTGGTGACCTCCTGAAGGAGCTGTCCAGTCACAGTGATCGTGTGGAGGAGAGGCGGGCAGCCTTGTTGGAGCTGTTAAAGGTGACCCGTGATGACAGTGTAGCCGTATGGGAGGAGCATTTTAAAACCATGCTGCTGTTGCTCCTTGAAACACTGGGGGACAAAGATGTGAGTGATCCACTTTACAGCGTCATGTGCTTATCGGTATATAGATCTTAGAGAAAGTGGAGTGTAGCATTGTGAAAGCACTGTGACCCGCCAACCTGATCACATTTTGTATAGGATCTCCAAGTTTTAGTGTCAGAGTTATCACTCACGTTTATACCGGAAGAGCAGTATTATTTTAATCCCCCAAAAAACTGGCTGATGAGTCAATCCACATATGGACGTGGAATGACTGACTGACACTTCTGGAAGCTCTGTTCCTCTCTCTGTCCTATTTCCTTTGCCCAATATATAATTTTGGAAGATGTACTGTAATCACTGTTAACTGTGTGTCCGTCCATCAATCTGCTGTCAGTTTTTCTGTGAACAAAATTCTCACCATGCCTGTGCATGGATTGTCACTAAGCTTGATGGGGACACATATTTGAGTCCCAGAGATTTGATTTTGGAATGTGTAGTTTTCAAGATACAGTGTTTATAACTTTAAAATGAGTGCAGATAGACATGTTGTTACTATGGAACCCCGGAAACCGTATATGGACTATCATACGAGACTGTTACCTTCAACACTGACAGAGATTAAAGTGAAAATCAAGGTTACAGGATTTTTAGCGCTTATAACCCAAAAACGATTGGTGGAGGTACCTTGCACTCTATGAGAGCCCCTCTAGTATTAATAATGATTCAGTTTTCTTGACATAAAAAGGCATTGATGCATCATTGATATAAATAGATTATGTATCAGTTTTATTATTTAAAAAACTATGAATCAATTAAAATTTATGAGTAAAATCCAGCTATCATACTGTAATAAGTACCTTGTATTATATAAATAAATTCCACTGACATGTTGAACAGTTAGAGCAACAGATCAACCATGTCAAATATCATTAGTGTGGATCCATTTCATGGTTCTGGTTTCAGGGATCAATGAATCAGAAGTGTTAATTTTAACAGTTTGTTGCCTTTTGGTTGAGGAGAAGGGGTGCAAGTCGGTGGATACAGCTATAATAATAATAATAATAATTAGATTTTTATTTATTTATTTGTTTGTTTGTCTGTTTGTTTGTTTGTTTATTTATATTGCTTTTATTTCATTTATTTATTTATTTGTTTGTTTGTTTTGCTGTTTTTCTGCTCAGCACACCATCCGGGCGCTGGCTCTACGTGTTCTAAAAGAGATCCTGCGAAGTCAGCCTGCACGCTTTAGGAACTATGCAGAACTGACGATTATGAAAACACTGGAGGCGCACAAAGACTCCCATAAAGAGGTATAGAGGTATAAGTTGGGGTTAAAAAAGGTTTTCAGTTCCTTCTGGTTGAGGTGGAAAAGTCTGTGTACTGTAAAGTGTAAAGTGATGGAAATGATAATGATGGTTTGTGTTTTAGTCTCTCCACTGAGAATTGGGAACATTATTTTTATTTTTAACCCTTCAAAGTTCCTGCAATTTTTCTAGAGTATTTCTACTCATAATAAAATGTATATATTAACTTATAATAGCACAAATATACTGTATACCCACCAAGTTACCAATGCCCTTATTAATATTTCGTAGTAATTCGTGTCTTACCAGTACAAACAGTGAAATTCCACTTTGTTTAGCCTCACACTGTGTTTGTCTGTTGTTAAGGTGGTGCGTGCTGCAGAGGAAGCCGCCTCCACTCTGGCTTCCTCCATTCACCCGGAGCAGTGCATTAAGGTTCTGTGTCCCATTGTACAGACTGCAGACTACCCCATCGACCTGGCAGCCATTAAAATGCAGACCAAGGTCATTGAGCGTATTCCAGAGGAATCCCTTTATCAGCTGCTGCCTGACATCATCCCCGGCCTACTACAGGTGTACACACGTATACACCTACTCCCTGTGCGCACACACACACACACACACCCACACCCACAGGGTCTCATTAAGCTCACGATACATACCTGGTCCACACAGCTATTAAATCTTGTTAGAGATAAACCCAAGAACAATACTGTACAGTACTAAACAGCCGTTATCACACAGTCACATGCCACATATGACTGTTGCCTCCTGTTACTTGTACGTGTCATGTTCAACTCTGTGTGTATGTTTTTAAGGGGTATGATAACACTGAGAGTAGCGTGCGGAAAGCCAGTGTCTTCTGCCTTGTGGCAATTTATTCTGTGATTGGAGAAGGGTTGAAGCCTCATCTTGCCCAACTGACGGGCAGCAAGGTAAATCTGCTGTGTGTGTGTGTGTGTGTTTGAGACTTAGAGGCATATTCAGAGCTGAGTTGTGCAAGCTTAACGTCAAAGCTATTCAGCAACGCACAAAAGCATTCATGGGAGTAGAGGTCGCTTAACACTGAAGTGCAGAGCTGTAGTCCAGGACACATTTATCAATTCCAAGTCCAAGACCAGGACTAGTCGAGACTGAGTCCAAGTGTGAGAAATAGAGGAGTTGCTTGAGAAAACATTAGTAACTTAATGTTATATATACATACATAATGATCACTAACTGTGAATGCGGCCTGAACGGTGCATGCATTGTTTTTATTATCATGCCAATTCTTCAATACTGTCTTCATCTTGTCCTCTGACAGATGAAACTGCTGAACCTGTACATCAAGCGAGCCCAAACTACGAACAGCAACAGCAGCAGCTCCTCTGATATCTCCTCCCACAGCTAAACGATCCAATCACGATCTAAACCAATTATAACCTCACGTCCAGTAAATCTTTACCGAAACAACTCAACCCACACAATCAGAGGTCTTCTTTTACTGCAAGAACAAAGGGTTTTATTCAAATCCTTCATTAGACTCAAACCAACAATTTAATTCTATAACAAGATTTGTGTTCAGAAATATGACTTGTCGCTTCTTCTGTCCAATGTGTGATAATTGAAATGGGTTGTTTGTATTACCGTACTCTTGAATGTGTGTGTAATGTATCAGACATTCACAAGAGCAGTTGTGCCTCAGTCCAGTGGACCTGTTTGTCTGTATTCATTTATAAGGTAATATATTTCTGTTACTATTGCTTTTATTTTTTACATTTCTCTTTACCCAGTATGTGTTACAACCACAGGTATTAATTCTAAAAGTTGTGTTGAGAAAAGAACTGAAAACCTGTTCACATATGTGTTCACATTGCCTAAAATCCTGTGGCAGATATTTTTTTCTTTTTTTTTTTTTCAAAAAATCTGTATTATTATTATTATTATTATTATTATTATTATTATGATTATTATTAAAATAACTTATTACTAATTTGTTTATTCGCCGAGCCACTTTATCCTTCTAGGGTTGTGGGGAGCCTGGAGCCCATTCCTGCCAACTCTGGGGAAGTCAGGGTACACCCTGAACAGCTCCCCAATCCATCACAGGGCCAGCACACACGCACACACGCACACACGCACACACACACACACACACACACACACACACACACACACACACACACACACACACACACA